>JAVXUL010095386.1:0-21228 GCA_035590515.1 Trichilia minutiflora | reverse complement strand
TGATTTCTAAAATCAATCTGGGTTTCTCTTCACCCGTTTGTTAAGAAAGAAAATTTATTTGGGTTACACTTCACCCGGAAAAGAAAGTCGCCTGTGAGGTTGTCCTTCACCCTGTTAAGAAGGATTTGTATTGGGTTACTCTTGACCTGGGAAAACAAAGATTATAGTAATCTTTGGTGTGAGTGGATTCACCCGAGAAGAGTGGACGTAGACGGTCTGTCGAACCACTATAAAATTCGTGTGTTTGTCTATTTTTATTTGCACAGCATTATTATCATTCACATAGAGCATATCCTCATTTTACTTAAAGCTTAAATTTTTTATTTTAATCCAATTCACCCCCCTCTTGGATTGTGCCAACTGAGACTTCAGAATTTTGAGGATAAAATCTAATTAAGGGGGGAGAATTATAAAACCCATCTCTTAGGGTTATGGGCATTATTATAAAACCCTCATAGTTTTTGTGCATGCAATAGTGTTTAGATCATGCACGAGAGGTGTGATAACTTAGATTCATTTTGAAAAAAGATGTATGGAATAGAGTATAAGTCTATAAGAAAGAACTGGATTTTTGATCCTAAAATCATTTCTAATTTAGAAAAAGTTTGGCATCGTTTTTATAGATCTCTGAGTGAGCTTTCCATTGATATATTATATATGGGTTTCATGACGATATCCGAGCCAAAAGTTATGGCCATTTGAAGTAGCAGTCCCTAGAAAGAGGACTAGAAGCAAAGGTATCGATACGTAAAGGATGAGGCCAAACATGTCAATACCTTTACAGAAGGGTATAGACACCTTTCAAAGTTGAAGGCCAAATGTATCGATACGTTGCAAGCTTTATGATTAGTAACAGTGCCAAACGTATCAATACCTTGGCAAAAGTATCGACACGTTTGTGACTGAGATGAAGTTTATTTGTGACGAAATGTATCGACACGTTGAGGATGGTATCGACACCTTACAGGCTTAATGAATAGTAAATAGCCAAACGTATCGATACATTGGGGAAAGGTATCGATACATTGGAGGCATGAAGCCAAATGTATCGATACGTTTGTGAAACATATCGACAACTTTGGGTGATTTCATAGCCTATTTTCGTCGAGGAGGGGATCGTCTTTCCCATTTTAGTTTTTTACTTTCTCTGTCCCCATTTTTGACAGAAACCTTTCTCTTTATCTCTTGAAAATTGATCTCAGTCATTTCTTCACCAAATTTCACCATTTTAATTCCTATGAACTGAGAATCAACACCAGAACCCAGAAATCTCCTTTGATCGGAGTTCTACCCGTCGAATCATGAGGATTCGTGAGGAGAAGAGGTACGATAAACAATAGTCAAAGAGAGATTCAAGCTAAAAAGAGGCTCTAAGTTCACCTGCCAGTTCAAGTAAGCCTGTTCTTCAGCTTCTCTCTCTCTCATTTAAGCTGTTATTTTGCATAAATCTAGGAATAGATAGCTTGAGTACTGTTCACAAAACACTAGAATTTGGAAATTTTCTTGTTTATCATCGATATCGATAAATTAAAGGGATTTGATAGCTATTGGTATTGAAATTGATGAGAAAATGATGAATAAAACAAAGTTTCATATATGGCAGTATATTAGAGAAAGAGAGGGAGGAGTGCGAAAGTAGCATAAGCATGCATTGCATCATGCATACACATTGTAATAGATTATTGAATCAGTGTTTGTATGTGTATTTAGGCATGGTAATCAAGACAGACAGGAGGATCTTTGTCGCGAGGAGGATACCATGAGGGTGGTTTCCGACCCCACAATAGTAAGTGGATATATTCCTTTCCCTTTGTCTCATTTATTGTTATTTATAAATGAATATAATACTAGAGGATAGCATGTGAATATGTATATGGATAGCTAAAATGAGGAGGCGGTGAATGTATGTTATTGTGTGGTGGTCGGGTTGGCCTCTTGCTTGTGATAGCATAAGATTGTTATGAATCCTTGATTGCCATGAATGTGAGGCTGGAGGCCTATTGTGCTTATACTTGTTGATTTTATAATACTATGATAATGAGGTCAGAGGCTAATTTTATATATATTTGTGAATGTGGTATAGCTGAGTATAATGGTTGGGGTGCCTACTTGTTTTATGTTTTGGCCTTGTGAGCCACCAATTACTTGATTTATCCCGATGGTCCATTGAGATTGATTTATGACTTTGTGTGCCATGTTATTGACTATATGTGGGTGAGGATTGTCCATATAACTTATGTGGAGTGGGTGGAATCCAATAGACCCAGGAGTGTGGATTGGCCATACAGTCCAAGGTGGGATGGGTGGAATCCACATGTCCAGGCTAAAGCATGCTAGCCTTATATTGGTATAATAGTATCCCAACCAGGGTTACAGATCAACTATACAGCTCTGAAGGAGTGGATGGGATTCTATAGACTGAAGGATATTATACATGGCCACACATCCTCAATCAGGATTGCGGATTAGCCATACAGCTCTTAGGGAGTGGATGAGATCCTATAGACCAAAGGGATATACATATTTGATATTATATCGATTTTTTAAATATATATATAATGTCACATTTCACTATGCTTGATTTTATGATTACGAAGATTTTTCATAATCAATGTATGGGCGCGGTATAGTATAACTGAAGCAAGGCTTCAACACAGTTTTTAGGTACTTGACTCAGGTTTTTATATTATAGTCCATTGTATGTAAAACATTTGTAATAAAGTGAATTGATGTATTTGGCTTGGCATTAAAATCAAAGATGGGATCTAAAGAATATACCATACATCCTTATTATCAACCTCCTAGCCTTAGCTAGTTCTTTAGAAAGACATGAAGATGAAAGAACAAATTTTCATTACAAACTAATTTTATTACATCTATTTCATTTTTAGAACACAAAATAATACTCTTATTTATAGGCAAAAATGAGAGCTAAATGTCAAAGTAGGTAGTTGTAATATTTGACAATTAAGTTGAAAATTTTGACAAATGAAGTTAAAATATTCCATCCGCCACAAAAATATTATGGATGACCTCAAATATCAATGATTCAGCCCTCGTGGTAAACATAAAAGTTGTAGATACTTGACTCTTCTTTGTAATGCCATTGTCTTAAGTTAATCCAAAATTTATATAAAATGTTATAGGCCAATTACTGAAGCAAAGTCAGACTAGACTGGAACATCAACTAGGCTTGATTGATAGCATCAAAAGTATAACTTAGAACCCAAAATGATGATTGGATCAAACATGACAATTTTATCCGAATCAGTTAGCTTTGCAATGGATCAAGATTCATCTCAATAGCTCTCTTAGATAAAAAGTTATGCCTTTTTTATGTTCACTGCACAAAAACTAAAATTACAAACAAAATAAATTTTACATCAAACACTATAAATATACATAAATGGAGAGACTTAATCATACTTTGAAGTATAAAATGATTGAAGTCTAAAACACATTTCTATTAGTTGTAAATGTGTTTATAAAAGAAATAATGACATAGATGGAAAAGTAGAGTCTTTTAACGCAAAACTGGTGGCAAAAAGTTTTACTCAAAGACAAAGTGTTGACTATAAGAAAACTTTTTCACCAGTTGTTATGCTAAAGTCCATTAAGATATTATTTGGTAATGCAGCTTTTTAAAACTATAAGATATAGCAAAAGGATGTAGAGACACCTTTCCTCAATGATTTTGTTGAGGAGATTATATATATTAGAGCAATCTATAGGATACGTTTTAATAGATAGTCATAATATGTATTAGTTGCATAAATCTATTTATAGATTAAATTAAGTTTTCAGAAGTTGGAACATACCATTTGATAATGCAATCAAATTGTTTGGCTTAATTAAGAATGTTGATGAACCATATGTCTATAAAGAAAAGTTAACGATGCCATAACATTTCTTGTATTATATACTAACATAAAATGATATGGGCATGTTCCTTGAAATAAAATTGTGGTTGTCTAATGTGTTATCCATTAAGGATTTTGTAGAAGCAACCTATATTTTTTAGATATTTGTCTTTATAGATATAATGTATATAGAAAAGATATTAAAGAGTTCAGTATGAAAAATTTTAAGAAGAGTTCTTACCTTACAGTCATGGAATTCATCTCTTTTAGAAGATGGAAGATAAGACTAAAGTCGACCAATATCATATGAAGAGAGTTCCTTAGGCCTCAACCATAGGGAGTCTTATTTACGCTATGCAATGTACAAGATCTGATATATCTTAGGCTATAAGTGTTATAAGTAATTATCAGGTAAATCTTGGAGAATAATATTAGACCACTATTAAAAGAATCCTAAGTTACTTGAGAAGAACTAAGAATACAGTTTTGACATAAGGAGAAGATGAATTAATAATAAAGGGCTACACTAATTCTACTTTTTAGTCAAATGTGGAAGATAGAAGTCTACATCCACACATTATAAATGTAACGCCTGGTCCAAATCTGTCAATAATGTTGTCCGTTTTGGCCCAACCCTTGGGGCCTCACGGTTTTGTTCTTGGAATGGGTTATTGAGGACTTCCCAAGAGGTCACCCATCTTGGTACTGCTCTCCTCCAAGCACGCTTAACTGTATAATTCTTGGAATTAAACTACCACCCATCCGAAAAGGCCTTGTTGATAATTTGATTCCAACTCTACATATATAGCCCAGCAACTTTCTCTCCCATTCCGATGTAGGATTCGGTCCATCCCTGCCGTCTTAGAAGCCTGTCAGAAGCCGCTCCTTGCTCAGACTCCCTCGCCCCGGCACCACTTCCCGCCCTCATCAGATCGAGATGTTACAAATAATAATCCCAGAAACTGGTGACACAAATAGTTTCTAGGGCATACATTAACCTTTTTTATTCTGAGATTATACCAATAGTCTGCTCTCTCTCTCTCTCTCTCTCTCTCTCTCTCTCTCTCTCTCTCTCTCTCTCTCTCTCTTTTACCAGCCCCTTGATTGCCTCCATTCCCACTCTTCAATTAATCATTCTCAGTTTTCTTAATACCATTAGATATTCAAACATCTTAATTTATCAATCCAATTGATAAATTAGATTATGCCAAAAATATAGGGGTTTTGGGTACAGTAATCAAACTACATTTTTCTCAATTCATGCTTAAAAAAAACTCGAATAAGAGAAATAAGTTAAGGGGTATACTTATCCAAACTGGTAGATATGTTTTAAGCTACTCTTTGCTTGATTTTCTCTCCCGATTACTATTTATCCACGATCTTTCTCTCTTGATTTCTCACGAATCGTCAAGTAAAACTCCAGTCAAATGATGTTTATAAGCTTTGGTGTTGATTCTTGAAGCTATTGCATGAAGAATGATGGAGATTGGTGAGCATTTGAGTGAGAAGTGGTTTGGATTTAAAAATTAAGAGAAAAGTTACAGACGAGGAGGAAGTAGAAGAATGGGGAAGATGAGCCCTTATTGTTCATATATAGGAAGTCATGACATGACTAAAATGTCCTCACAAAAGCATACTAAAGTACGACACTCTCCTAAGTATCGATACTTCCTTACTCAAAGTATCAATACTTTGGCTCGAAAATGGTTTTAAAGCTTGTCCACTTGTCCAAATATCGATACCTTTCTTGCAAATATTGATACTTTCATCCAGGTAGTGGCTTGTTACGTTAAGAATATCGATACTTTTCTTCGAGTATCGATACTTGCTTTTTAGAAATGGCTCATCACGTTCAAAGTATCCATACTTTCCTCAAAGTATCGATACTTTCATTTGAAAGAGTTGTTCAGCTTTGTCACAGAGCTAAGTATCAATACTTTTTTTAACAGTGTATCGATACTTAATCCTTTACTATTTATTATAGCCCCGAGTATCAATACTTTTTTCTTAAAGTATCGATAATTTTGGCTTTATTGTTCACTATGACAGTAAAGTATCGATACTTTCTCCCTGGACGCAATGTGAGATGCTATATCACTCAAAATATCGACACTTTTTGGCAGTGTATTGATACTTTCTTTGTGAAACCTGTTCCTGGGTATTGTGGGTATAATAATAAATCTCTCAAGAGTTTTTGTGCATGTTATCATATTTAAATTATGCACGAGAGGGTATAAAACTTAAAGATTTTGTTTTTGGTAAGATTATGGTATGGGATATGAGTTAATAAGAAAGAACTGGATTTTTGACTCTAAAATCATCTTCAATTGAGAAAAAGTTTCATATCATTTTTGTAGATCTCGGAAAGAGCTTTTCGATGATATATTATGGGTTCCATGTCAATATCCGAGTCAAAAGTTATAGTCATTTAAAGTGATAGTCATCGGAAGAAGGATCAAAAGTAAAGGTATCGATACGTTAGGGATGAGACCAAATGTGTCAATACCTTTGGAGAAGGGTATCGACACTTTTTAAATTTAAGGGCCAAATATATCGATACGTTGAGGGTATGCTAAATAGTAAACAGTGTCAAACGTGTCGATACCTTGGTAAAGGTATCGACACCTTGGTGACGAAGATGAAGTACGCTTGCGACAAAACGTGTTGATACGTTGAGAAAGATATCGATACCTTGCAAGCTTGTGAATAGTATTCTGACCAAACGTATCGATATATTGCAGGAAAAATGCCAAAGGTATTGATACGTTTTGAAACCTATCGACACCTTTGAGGATTACACAGCCTATATGCATCGGACAGGGGGATCGTCTTCCCTATTTTCTCATTTTTTTACTCTCTCTCCTCTGAAGCAGTAGAAACCATTCTCTCTCACCATTAAAACTGATCTCAGCCATTTCTTAATTAGACTCTACTATTTCAGTTCCTATAAACTCAGAATCAATACCAAAATCCAGAAACCTTTTTTGATCGGAGTTTCATTCGTCGATTTGAGAGGAATTACGATTAAAGGGTTGAGGTGAACAATAGTTGAGGAAGAGAATCGAGTAAAGAGGGACTCAGAACACTTCTATCAGCTTGGATAAGTTCATCCCTACACTCATTTCTCCATTTTAAGCCTTCATTGTGCTTAAATCAAGAAATTTTAAGATTTAGGTTACTGTTCATAAAACCTTAAAATTTGAGGATTTTCTAGTTTATCGTTTGTATCGATAAATTAGAGGGCTTTGATAGCTATTGGTGTTGAAATAGATAAAAAATGCATGATAGTAGAGTGAGATTTATACTTGGTCGTATGTTAGAGAGAGAAAGAGTAGAGAGAGAGGGTAGAGAGAGAGAGGTACAAGAGTAGCATGAGCGTGCATTACATTATGCATGCACATCGTAACAGATCGTAAATCTGTATTTGTATGTGTATCCAAGCATGGCAGTTGAGACGGGAGGATCTCCGTCGTAAGAAGGATACCGAGAGGGTAGTTTCTCACCCTAAAACTGTGAGTGGACACATTCTTTTCCTTCGCCTTATTTATGTTATTTTTGAATAACTATAATACTAGAGATGATAGCATAAAATATGAATGTGTATGTGTATATGAAATGAGGAGGCATTGGATGTATATTGTGTGGTGGCCGGGAGGGCCCCTTGTTTGTGATAGAATAGGTTTGTGATGAAACCTAGATTACCATGAATATGAGGTTGGAGGCCTAATATTGATATTGTGATTGTGAGGCCAGAGGCCAATGTTATATATATACGTATGTGAATGTGGCATAGTCGAGTGAATGGTCGAGGTGCCATATTTATTGTTTTGGCCTTGTGAGTCACAGATGATATTTTTGGTCTGGTGAGCCAACGATGATTTTATTTGTCTTGATGGGCCATTGATATCGATTTATGATTATGTGTGCCATATCATTGACTATCTATGAGTGAGGATTGATCATACAGCTCGTAGAGAGTGGATCAAATCCAATAGTCCCAGGGTGAGGATTAACCATACAGCTCAGGATAGAGTGAGTGAAATCTAATAGACCCAGAAATGTGGATTGTCCATACAGTCCAAGATGGATGGGTAGAATCCAACATGTCCAGACTATAGCATGCTAGCCATTTATATATATATGTATTCATGAGCACACATCCCTAACTAGGGTTGCGGATCAGCCATACAGCTCAGAGAGAGTGGATGGGATCCTATAGACCGAGCGGCCATATACGTATTTGATTTGTATTGACTTTCACAGTCATGTAAATTATGCCACATCACATTTGGTTTGGATTTCAAGGGATTTTCGAAATCAGTGTATCTATATTCATTTGCTATGTTGTTTTTTTGTCTACTAACTGAATATTTTCCTAAATACTGACCCCTCACCTCTAATTTCAGGTTAGTGTAGTCGGGCATAGCATAGCATAGCTGAAGCGAGACTTCAACATAGTTTTCAGGTACTCGACTCAAGTTTTTCTATTATGGTCTACTGTATGTAAAAAAAAACATTTGTAATGAAATGATTTGATGTATTTGGCTTGCCAAAGATATTTTGTATTTTATTTTGAGAAAATACAGATGTAATATATGTTTGTTTGAAAATCTTCTATTTTATTATTATTAAATTTGAAAATGAGTTTAAAAACAGGTATTAATGTCTTGCGGTTCTAGGAGTGCATTCCAAGTAATAGAATATATTTCTAGAATTTGCGACGATTGCCACGTGGTTGACTAGGGTCAGGGCGTGACATTCTTTGTGAATGCCTTGCAACAAAGTTTCACATGCTCAAGTATCAATACTTTCTTGACAAAGTATCGATACTTATGACCTTCTAGCACCACGTATCGATATTGTAACCCTGCATATCGATACTTTTCCTTTAATTTCCTCAACTTAGAACTGGTATTTCAAATGGCCATAATTTGGAGCCTATTTCACTTCACGAAGCCCATTATATGTCAATGACACTACTAGAAAAATGACCTTTGGTGACAGAATTCTATCAGAAATTATTTTCTGTCACAAATTGTGTTAAAATTCTATCACAAGTAAATATCTGTCACATAAATATTAAAAAAATATTATATTTTTTACTTAAATATTGTGACAGAATTTTGTCATAAAAATAAAATATTTTAATATTTTACAGACTTGTGACAGAATTCTATCACAAATTTCTTTGTCAAAACGACATCGTTTTGCCCATCTGTCTATGTAGGATACATAAAACGACATCGTTTTATGATTATAATATAATTTTTTTTATTTTTTTAAATGTTAGTAATATTTAATTATATTTATAATATTTGTGACAGCATTCTGTCATAAATTTTTTTGTTAAAACGATGTCGTTTTACCTATCTATCCACGTACGATACACAAAACGGTGTAATTTTATGATTATAATATTTTTTATTTTTTTACATGTCAGTAATATTTAATTATATTTATAATATTTGTGACAGAATTCTGTCACAAATTTCTTTGTCAAAACGACGTTGTTTTGCCTATCTGTCCACGTAAGATACACAAAACGACGTCGTTTTATGATTATAATATATATATATATATATATATATTTTTTATACGTCAATAATATTTAATTATATTTATAATATTTGTGATAGCATTCTGTCACAAATTTCTTTGTCAAAACGACGTCGTTTTGCCTATCTATTCTTGTAGAATATATAAAACGACGTCGTTTTATGATTATAATATTATTTTTTTATACGTTAGTAATATTTAATTATATTTATAATATTTGTGACAGAAATCTGTCATAAATTTCTTTGTCAAAACAACATCGTTTTGCCTATCTGTCCACATAGGATACACAAAATGATATCGTTTTATAATTATAATATTATTTTTTTATGCATCAGTAATATTTAATTATATTATAATAATTGTGATAGAATTTTATCACAAATTTCTTTATCAAAACGACGTCGTTTTGCCTATATATCCATGTAGGATATACAAAACAATGTCGTTTTATGATTATAATATTAATTTTTTTATTTTTTTACACGTTAGTAATATTTAATTATATTTATAATAGTTATAACAGAATTTCATTATAAATTCTTTTATCAAAATGACGTCGTTTTGTCAATCTATCTACATAAGATATACAAAACAATATTATTTTATAATTATAATATAAAATTTTTTATTTTTTTATAAGTCGCAATAATAAAGAACAAACTATTTGTTGAGACGATTTATCCCTTGCGTTAGTGTTGTCCAAAATGGATGAAATCACGTGATTGGCACGTTGCGTTTGCTGTTGAAGAAGACGGTGAGATGGGACGAATCATTCAAAAATTATGAATTGATGAACGTCATCGTAATGTAATTTAATATAACGCGGAAAAAAGGGAAATTGAGGTTATTTTCACACGTGAATCACAGATGAAAGTGGTGGGACACGTGAGTTTACCCCCCACCTCACGTGCAAACATTACTAAAGGACATCCAAAGTTTTTCCCTTTCAAGACGAGAACCCACGCTTTCTTTTCGATGAACCCCGCCAAAACCAACCGAACCCTGGCCTCTACCTGGCGCTCTATCATTCACTACCATTTCTAACCAAGGGTTTGCCTATTGTGCATTCAATTGTATCATATATTTTTTATTATTTTTAATTTTTTAAAATAATTTTTAATTCTGTTATTATAATTATAATTTTATTATCATTGTATTATATTTTTTATTTTATTATTATACTTGTATGTTTTATTGTAATTTTTAATTTATAAAAATATAAAAACAAATTTTATTTAAAAAATTACAATCAATCATAATAAAAAATTATTAATAATATTATAAATATAATTTTTGTATATAAATTAATGTGACAATATCTTATAATTATTATATATTTTATATAACTTATTTTTTATTTATTCTAAAAAATATAAAATATATAATAGTTAAAAAATTATTTTATTAATTTATACCAAAAAAAAATTCTATTCTTAATACTACACAAAAAATATTTGCTAGACAGACATTTGAAATAGTGATTTTATAAAGTTGGACAATTTAAATATAGAATGGTCTTAAATTAATCAAAACAAGGTTACTTATTGTTAATAAACAATTTATTAATTAAATAAATAAATTGACAAATGATTTATTAACAATTTATTTAATAAATAAAAATAATCAAAGTAAGTTTCTCCACTATACCCTCTTTGATTTCAAATCTTAATTGATTATTGAAGAGGCGCATTAAATAATAATCAACATATTAAAATAAATAAAGTTCTTATATAGTTTATGAGAATATGATTACTAATTAAGGCCATAACATTATTTAATTATTCTCAAATTAAATAATTTGAAGTAAAGTGAAATGAAAATTCCAACACATAAAACATCATTACAGGTTCATGTACACAGGTTGCATTGCTTTTTCTTCCTAATTAATTAATTAATTAATTAATTAATTCAATTTCTTATTAACAAGATCACTAAATAATTGTCTCAATTGATGATATTTATTACATGGAATAGAAAATACTTTTCTTCGTTGGACATAAATAGCCTCATCTCATGCATGTGATATGTGGTTTTCAACTTTAATAGACTTGGCATGTATGAAAATTACGTTGAATTTAATAGTTATTAATTTGTGTCTAAATTTTAAAATTTCTTTAGAAATATTTATAATTATTTTAGAATAAAATTTCTTGCTTAACTTTTCTCTCCACAATTACTCCCTCCCCAAAACACCAATTTCCCTCATAATTTCCCTCTCTTTTTTTCAAAACAAACCCTAGCACTAATTTCAAAACAAAAATACTTGAGCTGAAACCCACCCAACTTTTTTTCTTTATAAAATCTACTAACAATTCAGTAATCTCCATGGGAGAAAAACTTCCGAATGCTACCCTCTCCTAATTTGACTCCGACGATGAGCTTTAGACCACTATCATATCTGACCTCACAGCCAACAAGAAAGTCATCCTCTTCGTTGTCCCCGACGCCTTCACTCCCACCTGCTCTCAAAAACACCTCCCGAGCTTCGTCAAAAAATCCATCTAGTTAAAATCCAAAGGGTGGATACAATTGCCTGCATATCCATAAACGAATCTTTTGTTATAAGGGTTTGGAAGAAGAATCTTGAGATGAAAGATGAAGTTCTTTTATTGTTTGATAGGAATGAAGAATTCACAAAAGCTATTGGTTAAATAGTAGTTATTATTTAACCAATAAAATAAATTATAAAATAACAAATTAATTATAAAAATATAAAATGTGAGCTTGTATAAATATAGTTATCATCAGTACAAAATTTACCATTTCTTTATCATATGAGAATTAAAAAAAATACAACAATATCCATGTTAACACAATTATAAAAAGAATTAAATGAAATTAAAAATAAATAAATTAATAATCACTAGCATTATATTTTGAGACTTTCTAATATTTTGTTGTTATAACAATAAATAAATATCAATATAATCTAATTAAAATAGTATAATATAATATAATGCACATGTTCAATGTTCTTAGAGTGCAATTAAGTTAAATTGAATTATTTAAAGATATAATTAAATTAATTTAAAGAAAGATTTCTTATTTATAATTATGTAACTTATTTTATGTATTATAAGATTACAATAAATTATTAGTACAAGTTGAATACTTACCATTAATAAGATTAAGCAATGATATTTATATCAAAAAATAATATTTTTAATTTGAATTTCTTATAATTCTTCTATTTATATTATAACTAAATAAAAATAATATAACTCAAATATCACTCGTAAATTAAATTAACAATTAATAAAATTAACTCTTAACTAATATTTTTTAAAAATATATTAAATTTTACAATCATATAATTTATAAATAATAAATTTTATAAATTATAAGACCTAACAAGATTTCACCCAAACAATTCCTTTCTTCTAAAAAATTAAGTCCTAAAATTTCCACTCCAATAATTCCATCCCAAATGAATGAACCGCCAAAAACTTTTCACCCAAATCAATTAACACCTATCTGAGCCTCTTTTTTATATTATATTTCTGAAATCTCTAAGACATTGGACAGCCTCACACTTTCTTCCTCGTCCCAAATTTTCGGGGAAAATCAAGTTTTCCATCAAACCCAACAAAATCTTAGCAGTTTGGACGACAAGGATGAATTAAATCCTACAATAGCTTAAAGTTTAACTGAGAAACGAAACGAGACGATGCTGAGCAGAAAGGAGAAGAAGAAGCTGGCGAAGAAGAAGAAGAGGAAAGAAAAAAGGAAGGAAATGGCAGAGAAGGAGGGAGAAGAGGAGGAAGCAATGGCGAATGATGCGGAGGAGCAGAGAAAACTGGAGATGATGATGAAAGAAGAAGAGGAAAAGAGAGAGATAGAGCACTGAAGGAGTTCGAGGAGAGAGAGAGGATTTGTTTTTCTTGTTCTGGTATGAAAATGGAAACTCAGTAGAAAATTTTACAGGTGTACATTGTGTATATGGGAGAGAAACAGCATGAAGATCCATTAATCACCAAAATGTCTCACTACAAAATGCTATCAACTGTGCTTGGAAGGTACGACTTTATTATAACTATCAAATTTTAAGTGGATAACTATCGCAAGCTTCCATTACCTGCAACACAGCAAGGAAAAAGCAAAGAGTTCAATTCTATACAGCTACAAACATGGTTTTTCAGGATTTGCTGCAAGGCTAACAGAAGCTCAGGCAAAAAAGATTGCAGGTATATAAATATATATCATATTTTCTGATTCTTTCAGCTCATAATTAAAATGCTTGCATCTTTAAATTTGCAGAGATTCCTGGTGTTCTCCATGTATTTCCAAATGGACTTTCCAAGTCACGTACAACCAGAAGTTGGGATTTCCTGGGGCTTAATTATCCTTCATCCAGCAATCTGTTAACAGAGGGCAACATGGGTAGAGGAATTATCATTGGAGTCATAGATACAGGTACTATTAGTGGAATTTGGATCCTCTCTCTTTTTTATTCTTAAAAATGAAAACAGCACTAAACGAATTCTTTTTTTTTAAAGTTTTTTTTCTCTCTTCTCTATATCATTCCTCTCACTTTTTTTAGATAGTTTCAATAGAATTTGAACATATGATTATGAAATCTAAACTGCTTTTATATCATATTAAATTCTTATTTTGCCTAAAAGTTTAAATTTAAAAGTAAGGGATCAATTGTATTTAAGTGGCTTAATAGTTTACGATAGTAAGAACAAGTTATGTCGACACAAATTTGACTTGAGTGTGTGTGGTAAGAAAGTAATGGATTATTGTTATTGCAGAGCTAGGAACACAAGAGGAATGTCATATACTGGTGGTTAAATTCTTTCATAGAAAACATAGTTTAAATACAATGACGTCTCACATAATACTTGCTAAAAAATAGGAAAACATGACCACTAACTTAGCATATAAAACTGAAATAAAAACTATTGTTATTGGTGACTTGGATCACTAGACATGTTCAACACTTCCCTTTGATTCAAGTCCAGACATCATTCCAAGTTTTTCTCTTAATAGCTTAAACAGGTCCATCGACAGTGGATTTGTGAATAAATCTACAAGTTGCTCTTTGGTACTGAAATATTGCAACTAAATTTCTTTTTTGTCAACCTTCTCACGAATAAAATGATACCTTATATCAATGTGCTTTGATCTTCCTTGATGGATAGGATTTAATGACAAACTTATAGCAGATTTGTTGTCGTAACAAAGTACACATGGATAACCACAACTCTCCCCAAGTTCCTTCAAAATTCCTTTCAACCATATAATATGAGCTATTGCAGTAGAAGCTGCTATGTACTCAGCTTCTATTGTTGACAAGGCTGTGCATTCCTGTTTTTTTGTGCCCCATGCTATTGTTGTTTCACCTAGGTTGAAGACAAATCAACTTGTGCTCTTTCGATCTTCCATACATCCTCCCTAATCACTGTCAGAGTAGCTCTCTAATCTTGCTGCTCCATTCTTTTTATATAGCAGCCCGAATTCTACAGTTCCTTTCACATATCTCAATATGCACTTTGCTGCCACCCAATGGATCTTTGAAGGGTTATACATAAACCTTGCAACACAATTAGTGGCAAACACCAGATCAGGTCGTGTGTTTGACAGAAACAATAAGCCTCCCACCAAGCTTTTGTATTGTTTCTCATTTGTGCCACTTGAACCATTATCTATTTTTACCCTTTCATTGGTACACATTGGTGTTGAAACTGGATTACACTCCTCCATGTTGAACCGCTTCAGTAACTCCAATGCATACTTCTTTATATGCTCGGGAGACGTTATCGAATATCTATAAGTTACCTTTTTATGCATCAGTCTGAAGGTTATTCTTGTGGAGATATCTTCTAAGTCTTCTATTTGGGTGTCTTTATCGCGCCAATCAGTTCTTGGATATTCGAAATTATACGCTCGGGACTTTTATTTGGATGTTTTCCCCGAATGGATGAGCCCTTTATTGGGATATTTGAAGAATTTTTCTAAGTTCTTTATTCGAATGTTTTCCTCGAACGGATGAACCCTTTATAGGGATATTTGAAGAATTTTTCTAAGTCCTTTATTCGGATGTTTTCCCCAAATGGATGAGCCATTTATCGGGATATTTGAAGAATTTTTCTAAGTCCTTTATTCGGACGTATTCCCCGAGTCATCGAATCCTTTATTTGGATATATGAAGAATTTTTTCGAGTCCTTTATTCGGATGTTTTTCCTAAGGGACGGATCCTTTATTTGGATCTATGAAGAATTTTTCTAAGTCCTTTATTCGGAAATATTCCTCGAGTCATCGAATCCTCTATTTATATATTTGGAAAATTGTCTAAGTTATTTACTCGAATAGCTTCTTACTCGGATAGCTTCACCGAGCCAGAGAGCCATCTGGTTATCTTTGAGGAGCCGAATATTTTTTACTTAAGGAAATTTTTTAAGTATTGTACTCGGAGAAATATTACAAAACACACAAGACTCAATGAAATAAGACAGAGCGCATATATATGGAAGCAGAAGTTTTATTAATCAAAGTATGTTATTACATAATATCCAACCCTATTGGGTTTTATCTATATTTGAGGGGTCTTGAACGGTCAGATCTGTCTCTGCCTTCTTCTACTGCTTCAAGGCGAAGATGTTCTCTTTTTCGAGTTTTTTTTAATCTGCTCGTCTCGTCCCGCCGAGCATCTATCTGCTGCCTCATCTGATAGCATACCTGCGATCAGGGAGGAATGTTAGCAACCGAAGTTTACAAACATAAAATAAAAATGGATTCCAGTAAAATTTGTGAGGAAGTTCGAGGATGAACTTGCAGCAATTGCTGCACGTGGAGTTTCTAATGGTTATATTCGGCGAGTGGAGTTGGAAGATGATGGGATAAGTATTTGGTTCCATAATGGTTGGCACGACTTTGTTAAAGTATTATTCCATTTGCATTGGATACTTCCTGATTTTTCAGTATCTCAAGAATTCAGCTTTCCGTGTTTTTTATATTTAGCACGAATACTTGCAAGATTGACTATCCGTCCAACAGAGATCGCCATAAAGATTACAGGCAGGATGCCATGAAAAATGAAAACTCTGTTTGGAAAATGAATATTCTGGAGGATTTGAAAAAAAAATACCAAAGGGTGGAGATGACCATGGTTTCCTGGCTTTACTTGATAAGGGGAGGTATTTATAGACAAATCCAAGAAACCTCGACTGTTGATTTTGATTCAACGGGTAGGGGAGTGCCACATCACCCGAATGCAGAATGTTAAGGGTCATTTTCTTTTCAAAATTTAAATAAAGTGGGACCCGTCCTAATAGGTAATTATGACGGCCCGAATATCGCGGCCTTTCAGACTAACCTATCAATGGGGTGAGGACACGTGTAGAGACAGTTGCGTTCCCGATGATGGTAACTGAAACATAACGACAGCCATGTCAGCCGAGCAGAAGTCGAACAGTTTTCAATTAAAGCTTTATTTAATTAAAAACTAGAGGGCTTAGTGTTGGGGTATTTTGCCGAGGCCCAGTCCAATGGTCCAGGCCCTTATCTAGGCCCATCAAATGTCCATATTACTTCCAGATGGACTCCCTAATACAACGTCGTCCCGAGAAGTCAATTACATCACCCAGAGAAATAGTTAAATAGCCTCGGGCACTCTGTCCGAGGTGACTAGTCAAGAGGTCTCCTTTGAGTTATTCATCGTTAGCTTGCACTCGGGTTCGGGACCTTTCACGACAAGCCCTTCGGGATCGGGGAGTCGGAATGATATGTTCTCCACAAACAACAGGGACTCGCGGGCACTCAGGATATATGAGTATCCACCACTTTACCTTTTGGCAACACCGAGGCTATAACCTGCTGTATAATGGCTTCCTGAGAATCAGGGAATTTCATTCTCGAGAGAATTGGAAGCTTCACTCGGAGGGACATACACTCGGGATCTCGGGGATGACATGGCGATGGACAATATCACAATTTCTCACGCCCCTTGACTTTGCAACAGGTTGCCCTGGGCACGTCAGTCATGCAGCAACACGTGTCCAAAGGTACGCACTCCTAGACTTTTAATATGCAGCACCCAAAAATCGAGGGAGGAGGATTGGGATTCATTCGATCACTTTGGAGAAAACATACTGTAAGACATTCTCTCACTTTTAGTGAATTCAGGCATCATTCTCAGGAATAGAACATTCCATACCATTCATGCTTTTCATGCATTCTTGCTCGCTTGCATGCACACCTCCTTCACACACTAAGTAAAATCTTCTCTGATTTAAGCATCAGAGGATTTTCGCCGAGAAATCGGCTTTACCCCTGAGGTGTTCGGTGTCTTGCAGTTTCAAGCTCAGGGACGGGAAGAGAAGACCTGCTGATGCTCAAAATTGAGGACGAAGCCAACTTCTTACATCAATAATAAATAATATCTTTCATTTCAAAGTTTGTTTATATTAATATTTTATTATTAGACTATATTATTTGATAAGATTTGCATTAAAATTTTATGAGAAAATAAAATTATCTAAATAGCCCACAAAAATTTGTCAAAAGATATTTGCTTTAAGAATATTATTTTAGATTCAGAATATTAATAATTTTTATCTCTAAAACATTTTATTTTTTAAGCTTATTTAATACTGAGTTTACAAAGATCTCTTTTCTTACAAATATTCATAAAATTATAAGTAATAATTTTTTTTTTAGCCTCTAAGAGTATAAAATCTTGTGTCCGCCTCCAACTAATCCAACTCATTAACCCAATATTTTTCATTCTTGTGATCTGCATATTATCAGTCCTAATATCCATCATTAAACTTTTTTTTTTATATATAATCAAAATATCTGGACTAGTTTACGCGTATCTTGATTAATCTTTAAAGAAGGCTAGCGTAACATTCTACTGTCACAATCTTCCATTTAAATTATAGATACACCTAAAAAATCAAATTCAAAATCATATGTTTAACCATAGAATCCCAAATTTGCTCTTGTCAAGTCTACCACTAAACAATAATGAAGATACCACCAAAAGGAAAATGAACGATTTGCGAATGGATAGACTGGCTTTATGAAGAAAGTGGAAAGGGACTTCTATTATTGCACAACCATCATAGCCAATGGACACCATTCGGACTAAGGACGAAACTCTGGGGCCATACCTTTTGGGAGAATTAAAAAATTATTAAATTTTTTTATTAACAGAGTTTAGTTTTATCAATGAGTTATTATATATTATTTCAAGTTTTGGAATCTAACAATAACTTAATATATTATTTTACCTAATTTGATTAAGAGATCGTCTGTTTCATTAGCTCGTTTGAAACAAAATAATATAAGGACAATTATTTAAATATAATATAATAATAAAATAAAATAAAATTAATAGATTAAATATTTAATTATTTTTATTTATAATAATAACTAAATATGTATTTCAATAATAAAATATAAATAAATAATTGCGTAATAATTTTATTATTATATATAAGATATAAAAGTAATTATAAAAAATAAATTTAAAACAAAGAACACGCAAGTGACTATTTTATTAATATTCTGCTCGTTTAAATTAAATATTGTTAAATATAAAGAAAAGTAAGTAACAATAATTGTTTCACGTTGTCTATTTATTCCCTGATGCCAACACACTCAAAAAACATTCAAAGAGAAAAGATGAATGCTACGGTTTCTTATTGTTAATGATATAATGCTCCTCGATAATTCTAAAGGAAAGTATATATAATCTTTAAATAAAAAAGTATAAATTAAAAAAATAAATATAATAATAAAAAAGACTAAACTATCTATGTGATTACAAAGGCTAAATTAAGTATAAACAATATCTCTCACCATCACTTGATATTTTGTGGTCTGTAGAAAAAGATAATAAAGACTGAGCATAAACAAGGAAATTGAACAGAAGGAACAGCCCTATATAATCACAGATATCTAGAAAGGATAACTCACAATCTTTCACCTATTTTTCAAAATTTCCTATTTCAAGAAACAAAATGGGGGCAAGACAAAATCAGTTGCTTAGAATTCTTGTTTTCAGTCTACTCCAACACTGTATTCAGATTTCCTTAACATTGCCTGAATCAGAAACTAAAGTGAGTGTATAGATATTAGCAACTTCTTTTCAGGATTCTGAAAATTTCAGTTCTTTACTTCATTTTCCATTTGTTTTTCTTGTTCTGGTATGAAAATGGAAACTCAGTAGAAAATTTTACAGGTGTACATTGTGTATCTGGGAGAGAAACAGCATGATGATCCATTAATCACCAAAAAGTCTCACCACAAAATGCTATCAACTGTGCTTGGAAGGTAGGGCTTTATCAAAACTGTCAGTTAAATTTTAAGTGGTTAACTATGACAAGCTTTCATTATTTACGACACAGCAAAGAAGCAGCAAAGAGTTCAATTCTATACAGCTACAAATATGGTTTTTCAGGATTTGCTGCAAGGCTAACAGAAGCTCAGGCAAAAAGGATTGAAGGTATATATCTATATGTGTGTGATTCTTTCGGTTTATAATTAAAATGTTTCCATTTTTAAATTTGCAGAGATTCCCGGTGTTCTCCAAGTATTTCCAAATAGAATTTCCAAGTCACATACAACCCGAAGCTGGGATTTTCTGGGGCTCAATTATCCTTCATCCAACAATCTGTTAACAAAAAGCAACATGGGTAGAGGAGTTATCATTGGAGTCATAGATACAGGTAATATTAATGGAATTTGGATACTCTCCTTTTTTTTATTCTTAAAAGAGAAAACAGCACTAAAGGAATAATTTTTTTAAAAGTTTTTTCTCTCTTCTTTATACTATTCCTCTCACTTGTTTTAGATAATTTCAATAGAATTTGAACACACGATTATGGAATTTAAGTTGTTCTTATGTCATATTAAATCCCTACTTCACCGAAAAATTTAAGTTTAAAGGTAAAGGTTCAATTGTCTTTAAATAGCTTAACAGTTTGCAATAGTATAACAAGTTACGCGGACCTAAATTCGACAGAGTGCATGTGGTTGCATGTGGTGGGGTGCGACATAGATGTGTAAAATTTAAAATATGTATATATAAGAAGTAATATGTTATTACTTGAGGATGATGTAATGAATTTTAGATGAATTTCAAAATTTGCAGGAGTTTGGCCAGAATCTGAGAGTTTCAATGATAAAGACATGGATACAGTTCCACCCCATTGGAAAGGAAAATGTCAAAAGGGTGACAAGTTCAACTCCTCCAATTGCAACAAAAAAATAATTGGGGCTCAGTATTTTGTCAGAGGATTTCTAGATTCAATGGAACTGTCCACTCTTCGTAACTATGAGTATTTATCTCCACGGGATAAAGATGGACATGGAACACATACAGCTTCCACAGCAGCTGGTAATTTTGTTGAGAAAGCAAACCATGAAGGACTACTAGCCTCAGGTGTAGCAAGAGGAGGAGCTCCTCTTGCTCACTTGGCAATTTACAAGGCATGCTGGATTGATTGCAGTGCCAGTGATGCTGATGTACTGGAAGCATTTGATAAAGCTATACATGATGGAGTGGATATCATATCAGCATCTTTGGGCCCAAACCTACCGTTGTCATCTTACATTGATCAAGACAACCCATATTCAATAGGTTCGTTTCATGCAATTTCTAAGGGAATTGCTGTTGTTATGTCGGCTGGAAATGATGGTCCTCCTTCCCAAACAGTTGCGAATACTGCACCCTGGATAATTACTGTTGGAGCCTCTACAATTGATAGGTCTTTCAAAGCAGCTATTACCCTTGGAAATAATCAAACTCTGTGGGTCGGTAAAAGTAAATTATGATTATGCTATGACTTACCCAAGTTT
>JAVXUL010095375.1:278-21233 GCA_035590515.1 Trichilia minutiflora | reverse complement strand
TATTTATAATTTGACCTTTAATTATTCTGGATGGTGCTAGCTTCCATTCTGAATAATTTTCTCTCTCGAGAACAACTTCCTGATGCATAAAGATTTTTGTGTGACCATTAAGATTCATAATGAATTAGTCATGAGTCATTCCCGAATAATTCGGAATTCAACGACTATGGTTGGCATCTAACAATACACCACAATCCCTAATTCACAATGAAGTAATTCTTCATCAAACTTTGCTTGATTGTACGTACCATGTGGATAATGTCCCTCTATTATCATATCCTGATCAAATTAGGGTTCATGGAATGTCACTAGCCTCAATGTGATCTTTACAAATTATCGATCATGATATCCTGAACACGCCACCATGAACTCCTTCATATGGCTTTTATTTAGCTTCGATCAAAGACTTTGATTCACATATCTATCGATAATCATTTAGAAACTCGAACTACGACAGAGTCAGTGGAACTCTCAATCCCATTACACAAGCCAACAGATCCCATCTTGATCATCAACCAAACTCCTCTATAAACAATATATAACCAGACTAGCTTCTCGTACAAGACATGGCTAGTCCTGTACTTATACTTCATATGAATTATAGCATTTATACAAGGTTCGATTCAGATGTCTCAGGTCAAAGGACTATATCGAACACTAGTATAATTAATCAATAAATCATTGACTACATGCATGTCATGTGATTTATCGATGATTAGTCATGTTCAATAAATAGTTCGCAAACTATAAATCTATACTAATACACTTTTGATAATACTCATATTGTCAGCCTACTTATTTCAGCCCATAATATCTTTAGGAGGCATTCAGTATGCCTACTTTGTGGTATTAATGCCCAGTTAAAACCACTTACGTAGGGAACGAGTTTTATAATTCTAGTTAACAATTAACAATAAACAATTATCAGGATAATTCACACATGTATCTTATTATTTAGCATGATATAATAAAGAAAGTAATCTATATGTGTGAATAAAAAACCATTTCTTTCAATTATTATTTAAATAACAATCCAAGAAACCAATGACACGAATGGTTTCTAGGGCATATACTAACAGTCTTTAGGACCATTGACTTAGTAAGAAAAATACCATGTCCCATAAGAAGATAACCACTCTTGGACTCTTCCATTTTATACCTCTTTAACATTTTTTCTATGTAAATGGATTGGGATAGATCAAGCATATTTCTTAATCTATCTTTATAGATCTTAACTCCTAATACACTATATACTTCTCCTAAATCCTTCAAGTAGAAATATGTTGAACACCAAGCTTTAGTTGATTGTAACATACCCATATCATTCCCAATAAGTAGTATGTTTTCAACATAAAACACTTAAAATATAACTACACCCTTATTGATCTTTTTTATAGACATATGGCTCACTCAAATTTTTGATGAAATTAAAAGATCTAACTACTCCATTAAAGCAAATGTTCCAACTTTGGAAAGTTAGTTTTAAACTATAAATAGACTATTAAAGTTTATAAACATTTTCATCACTTCTATTGGATGTAAAACCCTCTGGTTAAATCATATAAATGTCTTCCTTATTGTGATCATTAAG
The DNA here is from genome assembly GCA_035590515.1 of Trichilia minutiflora. NCBI lineage: Eukaryota > Viridiplantae > Streptophyta > Magnoliopsida > Sapindales > Meliaceae > Trichilia > Trichilia minutiflora. The sequence continues at coordinate 19,642 of JAVXUL010095375.1, read as the reverse complement.
GAAGGCTGTCATAACATCCATTTGCTATATCTCATAGTCATAATATGTAGCTATGACAAGCAAAATCCTAATGGATTTAAACATTTCAACCGGTGAAAAGGTTTTCTCATAATTAATTCCTTGTTTTTGAGTATAACCTTTAGCCACGAGTCTTGTTTAAAAGTCTCTAACTTTTCATCTACACCTAGTTTATGCTTATAGATTCATTTGTATCTTATAGGTTTAATGCCTTCATATGAGTCTACTAAAGTCTATACTTTGTTGGTGTATATTAAGTATATTTCAGATTTTATGACTTCAAGCCATTTTCTTGAATCGTCATCTATCATACTTCCTGAAAACTTTATGGATCTAAATGTATAAATGAGCTATCAGGATCACCTTTGACCATTAAACCTAACTTGGTTTATAATTTTATAACTTTTTTAAGAATGGGTTCAGGTGGATTAAAAGGTTCTTTAAGTGTTTTCTTTTGTAGAGGAAAACTTTGTGGGTCTTGAATCTCTTCAAGTTTTACGTTTTTCTTAATATTTCTATCTAATAGACATTTTCTTTCTAAAAAGGTGGCATTTCTTGATACAAACACATTTTAGTAAGATGGGTTGTGAAAGTTGTATCTAATAGACTTCTTTAGATATTCCACATACTTTTATTTTATGAAAATACATTCCAATTATCTTCCACTAATTGCTTTATATAAGTTAGACAACCCCATATCTTAAGATATTTATAACTAGATTTTCTTTTGACCCACATCTCATACTGTCACGCCCCGACCCTGGTCGGCCACGTGACAATCGTCGTGAATCCTAGAAATACATCCTATCACTTAGAATGCACTCCTAGAACCGCAAGGCATTAGTACCTGTTTTTAAACTCATTCGTAAATAAAATAATACAAAATAGAAGATTTTCAGTCATATAAGTATCAACATTTGTATTTTCTCAAAATACATTACAAAATATTCTTGGCCAAGCCAAATACATAAAATTTCATCCTTTACGAATGTTTTTCAGTACAATAGACCATAAAGTAAAAATCTAAGTCGAGTATCTGAAAAATGTGCTGAAGCTTGCTTCAGCTACACTATACTACGCCCGACTATACTAACCTGAAAAGAAAAGTGGGGGGTGAGTATTTGAAAAAATATAAAGTGAGTAGGCAAATAACAAAACAAAAATCAGAGGCCCAAACATTGATTACGAAAATTATCGTAATCATAAAATCAATCATAGTGAAATGTGGCATCATATACATGTCTAGAAATTGATATAATATCAAATATGTATAGCCCCTCGGTCTATAGGATCCAACCCACTCCACCTCAACTGTATGGTCAATCCGCAACCCTAGTTGGAGATGTGTGTCCATGTATAATAATATCCCTCGATCTATAGGATCCCACCCACTCCACTTGATCTATATGATCAATCCACAACCCTAGTTGGGATACTAATATAATAGAATAAGGCTAGCATGCTTTAGCATTGACATGTGGATTCCACCCATCCCTTCTTAGACTGTATGGCCAATCCGCACTCTAGGGTTTATTGGATTTCACCCACTACACATGAGTTGTATGACCAATCCTCACCCACATATAGTTAATAGCATGGCATACAAAATCATAAATCAATCTCGATGGCCCATCAGGGCAAATCAGGTAACTGGTGGCTCACAAGATCAAAATATAAAACAAGTATAGCACCCCAACCATTATACTCAACTATGCCACATTCATAAACATATATAAAATTGGCCTCCGGCCTCAAAATCATAATATCAATATATATATATATATATTAGGCCTCCGACCTCACATTCATAGCAATCCAGGTTTCATCACAAACCTATTTCTATCACAAACAAGGGGCTAACCCGGCCACCACACAACAACATCCATCCATCGCCTCTTTATTTCAGTTATCCATACATATATTCACATGCTATCTTCTAGCATTATAGTCATTCATAAATGACAATAAATGAGGCAAAGGGAAAGGAATATGTCTACTCACCATTCTAGGGTGGAAAACCACCCACTGCGTATCCTCCTCGCGATGGAGATCTTCCCGTCTCAGCTACCATGCTTGGATGCATATATAACCATAGAATCATGATCATAAAGTGCATGCATGATGCAATGCATGCTCATGCTACTCTCGCACTCTTCTCTCTCTTTTTATCTTTCTCTCCTCTCTCTCTCTCTAATATGTTATTCTCATAAAACTCCGCTCTATTTATAATTCTCATCGATTTTAATACCATTGGCTATCAAGATCCTCTAATTTATCGATTCAAATTATAGATTAGAAAACCCCTAATTTTTAGGGTTTTGTGAACAGTACCTGAGCTACGTATTCTTATATCTACGTAAAATGATAGCTTAAATGAGAGAGATAAGCTGAAGAATAGGCTAACCTAAATTAGTAGGTGAGCTTAGAGCCTCTTTTTGGCTTGAATCTCTCTTTGATTACTATTTAACATTCCTCCTTTCCTTGTGAGTCCCCATGATCCGATGGGTGGAACTCCGATCAAAGGAGATTTTTGAGTTCTGGTGTTGATTCTCAGTTCATAAGAACTGAAATGACAAAGTTTGGTGGAGAAATAATTGAGATCAGTTTTAAAGGTGAGAGAAAGAGTGTTTCTATTGGTTTCGAATGAGAGAGAGAGTGAAGAAATCAAAATGGGGAAGATGACCCCTGCTCAATGCATATAGGCTGTGTAATCCTCAAAGGTGTCGATACCTTTCAAAATGTATTAATACCGTTAGCATTTTGCCTGCAACGTATCGATACGTTCTCCTAACGTATCGATACATTTATCCATATAATGAGCACAAAGCCTGCAAGGTGTCAATACCTTCCTCAATGTATCGATACCTTTTTTCACAAGCGGACTTAATCTCTGTTACCAAGATGTCGATACCCTTGCTAAGGTATCGATACATTTGGTATTAGTTACTATTCATCATACCTTCAATGTGTCGATATATTTGGCCCTTAACTCTGAAAGTTGTCAACACCCTTCTCCAAAGGTATCGACACATTTGGCCTTACCCCCAACGTATCGATATATTTCCCTAAACGTATCAATACCTTTGCTTCTGGTCCTTCTTTTGAGGACTATCACTTCAAATGATCATAACTTTCACCTCGAATGTCATCACCGAACCCATAATATATTAATGGAAAGTTCTCTTCAAGCTCTACAAAAATGATAAGAATTTTTTAATAATTGGAGATGATTTTGGGGTCAAAAATCTAGTTCTTTCTCATAAGCTCATATTCTATACCACACACCTACTAAAATATAACTCCAAGTTATTACACCCTCTCGCGCATGATCTAAACACTTCCACATACATGAAAAATCATGAGGGTTTTACAATAATGCCCATAACCCTAAGGGATGGGTTTCACAATCTTAACATTTCTGCCCAGATATTGTTAGATCTTTTAACTATACCCACTGGAACGACACAACTCTTTGAAAAATTTATGGATAACCCCGAGATAATCTCAAACACCCTGAACACTCTTTTTAGATTCAGCAACTTCTCTTCGTTAGCTCTACAAAAAATAATGGTATCATCAGCAAATTGAAGATGAGTCACCATATTGTGAGAATTACCAAACTTATCCCTCTGAACATTCCCATCTTTGATGCTTTCTCTAACAACCTATTCAAGCCTTCTCCCACTATATTAAAAAGAAAAGGTGAGAGTGGATCCCCTTGCCTTAAACCATTAACCATTTGAAACTGTCTTGATGGAGATCCTTAAACCAGAACCGATACTTCCACCGTATTAATACACTCATTGATCCATTACATCTACTTACTACCAAAACCCATGACAACTATAGAATCAAACAAAAAAGCTCTATCAATTAAATCATAAGCCTTCTCAAAATTCAGTTTAATCAACAACCCACCCTCTTTATCTCTTTTCAAAGTATCCACAACTTCTGAAGAAATCACAATATAATCAAGAATCTGATAACCTCTTGTAAAGGAAAATTGATTCTGCCCAATTATTTTGGTCATCACTGGTCGAATTCTATTAACCAAAACTTTAGCCACAATCTTGTAGACACAACTTGCCAATAAAATTGGTCTAAGATCTCCTAGACTTTCTGGACATTTTTTCTTTGGAATCAAAGCTATGAACGAAGCATTCAATCCCTTCTCTAGTTTATTGGATCTATGAAACTCTTCAAATAAATCCAAGAAATCATTTTTGAGTAAATCCCACTTCTTCTTAATAAACTTTATGTTAAAACCATCAAGGCCAGTTTCTTATATGCTGCCATTATAGCTATTGACAACCCTCCAGATTTTTTCTTCCAAAAATGGCTCTTTCATTTGCTTTGTCCTTTCATGGTCTACCTTCCTAACAAAGGTATCATATAGCTTTGGACGGTCCCATTGGCTCCTGTTAAAAATATTACTGAAATGATTGGCAATTTCATCTTTGAGGTCCTTCATAAAATATACTTGTCTTCTATTCACCTTTAGCCCCCTTACGTCATTACATCTTCTTCTTTTTAAAACTGATTGATGATAATAGTTGGTGTTGCGGTCCTTATTCTTGAGCCAATTAATACGAGATTTCTGCCTCCAAATACTCTGTTCATACTTTATCACTTTCCATAGCCTGCTCACCAGAATTTTCCTCTTGTCCCTCTTCATGGCATCCAACCCTTCTGATTCACATTTTAAATTAAATTCATCCAATTTTTCCTCTAGGAATTTTACTGATAAATGGCTTTCTCTGTTTACCTTCGCCCACTTCTTTGCTGTTAACCTCAGTAATCTGCTCTTTGAAAAAAATTTTTTACCCCCACTGAATTGTTTTCCATTACAAACCCATATCCTATCTATTTGAGCCATCAGCTCTTTGTTATCCAACCAAGTATCATAAAGCCTAAAGGGAATTGCTCCATAATTTTCTTTTTTTTCTCCTAGTAAAATAGGATTATGATCAGACAAGCCTTTCGGAAGACTCCACTGAATTAGGTCTAGGAATAGTTGAAATATCTTCACAAAAATCAAAAACCTGTCTAACCTGCTACGTGATCCATCTTCCCTACCATTCCCCTATGTAAAGGTTCTTTCGCAAAAAGGTATATCCATCAATTCCATATCCACCAAAAATCTTCTAAAGAACTTACTTGAGGCTCTGTTAAAAGCCTTACCAACCCTTTCCGTTTCATTCAACACCACATTAAAATCTCCTCCTATAATCCACAACCCCCCTAGACTTGATTTCTACTCCCTTAACCATATCCATAACCTTCTCCTCTCCCCTTCATCAGTTGGACCATAAACATTACAAAGGATAACACTAATATTTTCTTTAACTAATACCCCCTTCAATAGAGTGGCATTTTGATTTTTAATAACTAGTTCTATTTTAAAAAAGTTTTCATCCCATAAACTAATTAAACCACCTGAAGCCCCGATAGATTCTACCACTTGATACATTGTAAGACGACTACCCCCCACCTTCCCCAACCTACCATCGTTGGCCTTATCAATTTTTGTTTCCTGAATAAAGAAAACATTTACTTTATTCTCAGTTATTAGTTTCCTACAACTCCTCCCCTTCTCCACTCTGCCCAGTCCCCGAATATTCCAAGAAGCTAATAACATTTTGTCATAACCGGAAGACCCCAAATAGACATGACAAAATTCAGGAATGAATTTTCTCATATCTCTCCTAATCCCTTTGTTCCATATTAATAATCCTCTTTATGATTTGATTTTTATCATTACAATCCAAATTGAATTTATTTCCCACCTCTATAACTTTCTCAGCTTCTAATTTATATATTCGATTCCTGTTCCTTATATCCCCATCAGACACACTATTACATCTTTCCCTGTTTCTTGTACAGTTCAATATTTCCTTCCCCTTTCTTTTAGTATCCAGTTTTATCCTCACTGGATTGGTTCCTGTCAACCTTCCCACTAATCTTGCACCTTGCATGCTTCCATTCTTCACTATTAAGTTACTCCTACCTTGGCTACCCAATCTACAATAATTCCTTCTCTTCTTATTCTTTCTTACTTTTCTTATAACACTGCCCATCATAACATTCTCCTCTCCAGAAAGCAACTCTATACTCTTCTTCCCACCACTTATGGCTTCGTTCAGATTTATAGGATAATCTACACTTTATCCCAAATTCGGAGTCATAAAAAACGAATATATACTTTCACCTGGATACCCTTCACCAACCTCCTCTTCCACTTCATCACACCTTCTCATCATTCCTAAATTAGCATTTACCATTTCGTGACTTCGAGCAAAGTCATCTGTCTGAACATGATTGTCCCTGTCTCCACTTTCTCAATTCCTTCCCATGCTAAACAATATATAGTTTTCATATCTGGACTTTGTCTGACAATAACTCCTCAGATTTTTGCTTTCCTTAACAGCCTCTGCTTTATCAGCATATGCAACTTCATTGCCATTACTCATTTTCTATTCTTCCATACTCGATGTCTTCTCTATTATATTAACAACTTCATCAATCCATGAAACCTCATATAGTGTGACCTCTATTAACATACCTTCCACCTCCACATTAATGCTTTTAAGCATAAATGGCTCTGCTGATCGGTAAACCTTTACAAAAATAGCATCCAACTTTTCTCTGTTTTTTGTACAATCTGCAACATCCATAAAAGCTTCCACAGTCCCTGCAAGGCTGACAAAAGTCTCCCTATTCCACACCGATAATGATAATCCATCCAGTTTCAGCTATGCAACTCTTCCTTTCGGTACACAATCCAGGCTCCACGATTTTAACCATTTAAACTTTCTAGCCTCTTCCTCCAAATCTTCCTCCAATAATTTTTTAGCTGCCTCCGTGTTCTCACATATCATCAAATAAAGTAACCCTCCAAGTGGCTTGACTTGGATCCTCTGCGTTCTTGATTTTGTCAGACAATCCACCATCTCAGTTAATCTGCTCTCTAGGCATAACTCCCCCACTACACATTTATTTAGCCATTCTAATTCTTCTCTCTTCACTGTAACTTTGATACTCTTCTTCTTATACTCTTTATTGTCTATTCTCTCATTGCTGTTATCAGCTTCATTCTGTATACTATTGATTTTTCCAATCGCATCATAAGTTTTTTAACTCAAATCGTTCTTCATTTCATCTTCCATTCGGATTCCTCTAACTACTTGAGCATAAGATCTACCATCTATCTCCTTTTGAAAACTATCATATGTTTTTAAAACTTTTCTTTTCTCTGTCACAATATAAGATGAGCCACCCTAACTCTTCCTATTCTAACCAAAACTTACAATCTTTGGATGCAACTTATTCCCACAGTAAAAAATCCCATTTGTTCTATTAGCAACCTTCACCCTTTCATGAATGGTTCCAAACCTTACAAAGCCGAATCTTTTACTTGTTCCCTTCTTTTCAACGTTTAGAATGTACACGTCTAGCACTCTTCCATAGAAATTGAAAAACTGCCAACATTTCCTTCTATCCATATCCTTAGGTAAATTATCTACGAAAATGGTAACCAAATTCCTCAGCCTATTGGTTACCTATTGCCGATCTTCTTCATTTCTCTTGTTGTTTATGACTTTTGACATTCTCTCCCCTTCTTGATCAAAAGGTAAGTATTGCCTTTTCATCTTTCTTTTATTAAAATTAAGATAAAATTTATTACCTTAATTTATTCAAATCTTAATAAATTACTCTCCCGAAGCTTTAAATTTTGACAACACCTTTTTTTTTCTTTTTGATGAACATGTCTTAATGATGAGTATTGTATCAAAGTGTTCTTAATAAGACCAATCCACCGTACATCACATATTAACAACTCTATTTAACTTCTTCAATGGCTTTACTTCTATGAATCAATATTATTATTATTATTAATCAAATATATATATGCACTTTATAATCAATTATTTATAAAGATAATAAAAGTAATAAGAAAAAAATATAAAATACCTGACATATTTTTATTTGATATGATGGATTTTTCCTTAATTTTTTTTCGTAAAGTTGAATAATCACATAAAATAAATTTGCTATGTCATAATAATTTGTTTTTGAAAAATATTTAAATTCAAATTCTACCCACACTAAAATTAGAGGTAATTACTAACTTTAATTTTTGCATAAGTATAATATATAATATATACTCAATTTAATATGTAAAATGTGGTGAAGGCTATATGGATTGCCTTATAAGATATTACATATTTGATATTGTGAAACACAAAATATTCATTGCAATTGATCTTTTTCTTTATTTCAATGGCCAATACATAATTTTGAATTTATTTGTTATTAAAAAAATAGAAGGTGTGAACAAGTGGGTATGTAGTATATTGCAATTACGAAAATATTATAAATACCTCTGAAATGTAAAAAAGTTAAAAAAGAGATTATTAGTTGAATTGTTACTCCATCTAAAAGTTCAAATTTTAAAAAGTTGAATTTAATTGATTTATCATTTTTTTCATGTGCAAACACGATTTAATTTTGTCGGTTTTATTATGTAAATTGAAATAACTATTTTTAACTTTTAATTTTTGCAAGATTCAAATACATGACCATAACGTTTAACCTGTTTTGATAGTATATCAAATTATTACTTGACCTATAATTTTAAACTTTAAAATAAGGACTCAAAAACTTATCATAATATATAACACAAGTCAAATGTTGTTTGGTGCTGCCTCCTTATTGCCCTTCAATCTGCCACCCCCTTGAAAGTCAACCAGTTCATGAGTGTTCCAGTTGTGTTATGATGCTTTAATGCCAAGTCTTCAAGGTCTTTCCATCATTTATCATGTTTGGCATCTTAGCATTGTTAATTTAAAATTTTCCTATTAAGTTTTTAAAAATTTTCTTTGATAATTCTAAACTTGCTTGTATGAAAAATATAAATAATTTTGGTTTAATAATATTTTTTTTGTATACAGAGGAAACTTCTACACCCAGTCATTATCGAGACGTCTAGTCGTACATAGGACCGATGCAACCCCCTAGGGGGACGGGATCACACAGATCACCTAATAGTCGTCTTCAACCACATAATGCATACACAGAGATCACACGTAGTGGTACCAAATACAGGATAAAATCTCTGACTTAATCCTCTTGGTGCTTCAACAAAGAGAATCCTAGCGTAGAAATCGAACTTGGAACACGAAATTTGCACAGGTTCGTTCCCTACCACCAGGCCATCCCTGAAGGTGTTGTTTTAATAATAGTTATTAATGCATAAAATTTTCAATAATTTTTGTATACCGAATAATAGATCTTACTATAATGATAGAGTGATGATTGAAGGTGTTTTGTGACTGAATTTGAATTTTAGTCAAGTTGCTTACTTTCTCTTTTTTTTAAATCAAGTCAAAGCAAAATTTTTCTTATAGAAGATGATGATTTTTATATATTATTGGGTGGGCAACCTAGAGATTTATAGGGTCCTTCCTTAATACATGATCACGTTATTTTTCTTTGAGGGATTTTAAGAGAAATGTAACTACCTATAATTATCCTCAACATATACCCCCTAGTTTTCAATAAAATTTATTTTAATGAAAATTATGTTCTACATAAGCCTTTTATAGGAGACATGGGCTGTATGTGGGGTGCGTGAGACTTGACATCAAATAAACATAAAAGTATTTATAATCTCAGCATAGAGAGCTTGGCATAGAGAATGTAAGGCTCAAGTCAATGATTATAAGACTTATTAAATATTGTTGATTCAACAACTTCAACCTATCATGAAACGTAAGACTACTTATAGTCTGAAAAACATAAATAGTATACACAACACTTTATCATAAAACAATATTTGCAGCTTTGCAATTGAAATCAATATTTGTTACTTTATAACTGAAATAGATATCATACCTTCATAGATGAAATCAACATTTGTAGCTTTATAACTGAAATAGATATTCATAGCTTTGTAGCTAAAATTGATATTCGTAGCTTAGCACCTAAAGTCAAAGTAATCTCATGTAAAAAACATAGGTAGCTTTGTATCTAGTGAATGAGCTCAACGTCGTCAAGTAAAAGAGATTGGTATCATCAAGTGAAAATACTCTATATCATCAAGTGAAAAGAGATTGAGACTCACTGCAGCAACATGGGAGCCACTATAAAGTCTTTGGAAGTCCAAATCAGTCAACTTGTGAAAGCCATAAAAGAATAACCAGCCAACAGATTCCCTAATGACACAGAGAAAAATCCCAAGGATCAATATAAGGCTATCATTTTATGAAGTGGGAAGGAAGTAGATGTGCAACCAAAGAAGGATGTTGCACAGCCTACTAAAGATAAGGAGAAATCTAAAGAGAGATTGGAAGCTAAAAATTTTAAAAAAGGAGTAGAGAAACCAACAGAGGTAAACAGTGAACCCAGACCTTTGTTTCCAGAAAATCCACCTATTAGACCTACACTAATTCCTTTTTCACAAAGAGTCCAGAAAAAGAAACTAGATAAGCAATTCAAAAAAATTTTAGACATCTTTAAGAAAATTCACATTAACATTCCATTGGTTAAGGTATTGGAACAAATGCCTAACTATGCAAAGTTTATAAAGGAGATGATGTCTAAGAAGAGACGGTTAGAGGATCATGAAACAGTTAAATTATCAAAGAAGTGTAGTGCCATTCTTTAGAGAAAAATGCCTCAGAAGGTTAAGGATCCTGGTAGTTTCACCATCCCCGCACTATTGGTGATTCACCTTTTGAGAAGGCTCTATATGATCTTGGTGCCAGCATCAATCTTATGCCACTTTCTGTCTTCAAAAGGTTGGGATTAAGAGAAGTAAAACCCATAACCATTTCATTGTAAAGGTAGATTGTTCACTTTCTTTTTCCAATGGAGTAGTTGAAGATATTTTGGTAAAGGTTGACAAGTTCATCTTTCTAGTGGATTTTGTGATATTAGATATGAAAGAAGATCCAGAGATCCCAATCATTCTTAGAAGACCATTCTTAGCCACGAGAAGAGCTCTTATAGATGTTCATAGAGGGAATCTCACTTTGCGGGTCAATAATAAGGAAGTGCAATTCAACATTTATTAATCTCTGAAATTTTCAGATGAAGACAAATCTTGCAAGAGGGTAGATGTGATGTCAAGAGCTATAGATGTAGTGGTTCTTGATTTTTCATCAAAGGATCCGTTAGAGCATTGTTTGGTAACGTCTAATATACGCAAAGAAAATCTTCAAGCAGCTGAGGATGGGTATTTATTTGGTAAAGATCAAAATGAAGAGAAAGGTGCGGTGTTCTTGAAGACTTGATAGAAATTGAAGTAAGTGGGGATAGTAAGAATGAACAGATTCACTCTATAATACCCTTTGTAGTTCCATCTTTGAAGTAATTACCTAAGCATTTGAGGTACGTATTCTTAGGTGAGAATTCAACATCACTAGAATAAGAGCAAGAACAGTGATTGTTACAGGTTTTGAAGAAATATCAATCAACAATTGCGTGGTCCATTTCAGATATAAAAGGTATAAGTCCAGCTGTGTGTATGCATAAAATATTGATGGAAAAAGAGTACAAGCCAACCATTGAGCATCAATGAGCACTGAATCTAGCTATAAAAAAAGTCATTTGGGCTGAGGTGTTAAAGTTATTAAATATTAGAATTATCTATGTCATTTCAGATAGCTTATGGATGAGTCCGATTCAAGTAATGCCCAAGAAAGGTGGAACTACCGTCATGAAAAATGATAAGAATGAGTTAGTGCCAACAAGAACAGTGATGGGATGGAGAGTTTGTAACGACTATCGGAAGCTCAATAAAGTGACCCAGAAAGACCACTTCCCATTTTCATTCATAGATCAAATGTTGGATAGACTTACTGGGCATGAATTCTATTATTTTCTAGATGGTTACTCTGGTTATAACCAGATCCTTATTTGTCCAAAAGATCAGGAGAAGACAACTTTCATGTGTTCATATGGCACATTTGCTTTTAGACAAATGCCATTTGATTTATACAATGCACCAGCGACATTTTAAAGATGCATGACAGCCATCTTTTCATATCTCATTGAAGTCGTTATAAAAGTTTTTATGGATGATTTTTTTATGTTTGGAACATCTTTTGATTATTGTCTATATAACCTCTCTAGGGTACTTCAAAGATGTGAAGATACGAATCTAGTGCTTAATTAGGAGAAATGCCATTTCATGGTAAGAGATGGTATTGTGTTAGGCCATTTAGTATCTAAAAAGGGCATCGACGTTGATCAAGCTCAGTTGGCTGTTATTCAAAAACTACCACCTCCAGTAAATGTACGAGGAGTTCGAAGTTTCCTAGGGCATGTAGGTTTTTATCGTAGGTTTATTAAAGATTTCTCGAAGATTGTGAAGCCTCTTTGTAATTTACTCGAGAAAGATGTAGTTTTTAAATTTGATGATGCATGTAGAGGAGCCTTTGAGAATATTAAAGAAAGATTGGTTTCAGTACCTATTGTAGTTACGTCAAATTGGGCAGAACCATTTAAAATTATATGCGATGCTAGTGATTTTACGATAGGAGTAGTTCTGAGACAACGACGGGATAAAATATTTTGAGCAATGTATTTGCAAGTCATACGATGAATAAATCTCAACTGAACTATACTATCATAGAAAAAGAGATGTTCGCGATGGTTTTTGTAGTTAAAAAGTTCTGAGCTTATATTTTGGAATCTAAAGTAACTATCTATACTGATCATTCAGCAATTCGATATTTGTTTGCAAAGAAAGATGCCAAGCCTAGATTGGTTAGATGGATCTTATTGTTGCAAGAATTTGACTTTAAAATACGTGATAAGAAGGGCAATGAAAATATAGTAGCTGATCATTTGTCACGAATAGAATTAGAAGTGGAGGAAGGGCCACCGATTCAAGAGTTATTCTCGGATGAAAGGTTGTTTAGCATCCACACTTCATTGTCATGGCATGTTGACATTGTGAATTTTTTGGCTTGTAAAGTACTACCACCATATTTGACTTATCAACCAAGGCAGAAGTTGATGCATGATGTGAAGAATTATCTTTAGAACCAATCGTTTTTGTTTAAAAAATGTGCAAATTGAGTGATTTGAAGATGTGTGGCTAACGAGGAAGATAAACAGGTATTGATCGGGTGCCATTCTTTATTATATAGAGAACATTTTGGTGCTTCTCAAACGACAGCGAAGATCCTATAATCTGATTTTTATTGGTCATCCCTGTTCAAGGACTGCTTTTAATTTATCAAGGGTTATGATTGGTGTCAAACAGTGGAAAGTATTTCGAAAAGAAATGAGATGCTGTTAATTGGGATGTTGAAAGTGGAATTGTTTGATGTGTTGGAGATTGATTTTATGGGTCCATTTTCATCATCATATAGTCAGCAGTACATTCTTATGACAGTCGATTACGTGTCCAAATGAGTGAAAGCTATAGCCACTGCAACTAATTATGCCAAGGTGGTGAGTTTTTACAAAAGAATATTTTCACAAGATTCGGGACTCCGAAAGCAATAATCAGTGATGAAAGTTCCTATTTTTGTAACAAGTTGTTTAACGCACTTGCATACCATCATCAAATAAATGATCAAACAGAAATTTCAAATCGAGAGAATAAGCAAATCCTTGAGAAGATTGTGAATACAAATCGAAAGAATTGGGCGCTTAAGCTTGTCGATGCATTATGGGCTTATAGAACAGCCTTCAAAACACTAATTGGGATATCCCTATATAGGCTAGTATTTGGGAAACCATACCACCTGCCAATAGAATTAAAGCATTAAGCATATTAGACAGTGAAGAAGTTGAATTTTGACTTGTTAAGTGCTGAAAATCACCGACTTCTTCAACTTGATGAGTTAGAAGAAATTAGGAATGAAGCTTATCAAAGCTCGAGGATCTACAAGGAAAGAACAAAGCGCTGGCATGATAAGAATATTTTGATAAGATCCTTCATTCCCAGTCAATAAGTCCTCTTATTTAACTCGCGGTTGAAGCTATTTCCAAGAAAGCTCAAGTCGAGATGGTATAGACCTTTCACCATCAAGAAGGTGTTGCCATTTGGAACCATTGAGCTTGAGAATGAAGATGGGCAATTGTTTAGAGTTAATAGTTAGAGGCTAAAGCACTACTATGGAAGTGAAACGCTTGAGCAAGAGAAGGAGCTTTATAAGCTCAGAAATTCGAAGTAACAAGAGTTTGGTTGAGGATGTTAAATCTAACGCTTGTTGGGAGGTAACCCAATATTCGTTTAGTTTTATGATTTTAACTAATGTTTAGATGTGATTTAATTTACTTTAATTGTTTTAGTTTGATTTTGTGTTGTAGTGTAGGAAAGCCAAAGCAAAAATCGAAACAGTTAAGAGAAATCGAGACTCGTTACAGCTTGTAAATAAATTTTTCTGTAGTGAAATTTCCAGAGAAGACTCGCTGCAGCAAAAACTCTAGAGAATCTTGTTGCAGCAAAATTTACAAAGCCTCTCACTGCAGCGAGAAAAGTTCTCGCTGCAGCGCTGCTAGGTTTTTAAATGCACCAGGTCCTATTTTGCGATAATTTGCATGAAACCAAAAGAAAATTTCAATTATTTTCTCTCAAATCTTGCTCTCTCTTCAAAGATTAGACACTCTTACCTCCCAAGAATCAAAGGTACACATTTTTTTACCCTCCTCATTACATAATTGTAGAGGCATTGTAGAGAAGTAAGACCTAGGTTTTGGTTGAAAGAAATCGTTTAGGAAGTAAATTGAGATTGATTACTTAGTTGAAGTTTAGGGGAGGTTGTGTTGCGTGTTTACTGGTTGTATTGTGGAGTACGAAGAGGTGTGACTTGTGGTTGTGTGTGAGGTTTTGAGAATAATTTTCTGGAATCCATAAATCTTTAAACATGCCAAGATAAAAATCAATTGGAAAAAGGGCCCAGGGTGAATCTTCAGATGAGTATAATCGTTCAAGAATCCGTTCTCAAGATGTGGCTACCAATTTTTAGAAATCGATTAAGAAGAGGGCTGGTTTGAAGGAAAAGGGTATGATTTTTCAGGAATTTGAGTGCTCAGAGATATTTAGAAAGATTCAATGAAGGGGTTGGCAAAATTTTGTGAAGCAACCCAAATCGACATCAATGACTCTAGTGAGAGAGTTCTGTGCCAACGCAAAAAGGGTTTAAGGTCAAGATTCAATGGTACGGGGAAAGCAGATTTGCTTTGACAGGGATACAATCAATAGGTTGCATTGCATTCTCCCTATTCGGGATGACCTAGGGGACTTGATGGAGTCTATGGACCTGGATGCTTTTACAGCAGATTTATGTGGTGAAGTAGTATCATGAACAACTACGAGAGGGGTCCATACTAATTTCCTCACCAAGCGGTTGACACCTATCATGAAGGTGTGGCACCACTTCTTTTTTGCCCGCCTTAGTCCTTTATATCACCTCACAAAGGTCAATAGGGAAAGGGCTTTCATGTTATATGACCTAAAGAACCAAAAGCAGATAGATGTGGGTTAGTGGATCACACAAAATATTAGCTATTTAACGGAGAACACAAAAGTGGGACTCTCTTTTCAATCGTTGATCTCTGAGCTCATCTCCTCAGCTGGGGTAAAGGTCACTAGTCCAGAAATGCTTTAGCCTAAGGCTCCTATTACGATTCTCACCATGGGAAGAATTGGTAAGGTAACAGGTTCCAGCATATCGCAGCAGCCTTCATCCTCTGGAACCCAATGGATTTTAGGCAAGAAAGCCTCCCTCGTCGGAATTGCTTCAGAGCTTAGCTAGACTCAGAGGGAGCTGGTGAAACTGTTAAGGAAGCAAAAGTACTTCATGTCTTACGTTACCAGTTCATTGGATGGCTTGGGTGCTATTCTTTTTTACCAGGGTAGATTGGCAGGGCATGACACTTCTCACCATCCTCAGCTCCCGCAGTTTCAACCTTTCGAGTTTGATGACAATGATGGTAGCAGCGATAATGAGGATGAAGAGGAGGAGGATGACGGGGATGATGCGTAAGAGATGAGATACCTTCTCGTCTCCCAGGTACCCCTCTATTTTTACATTAAAGTGTGGAGGACCACACTTGTCATTAAGTTTGAGGGGAGTGTTAGTTCGTTTAATTTTTGTTTCTGTTTATGTTTTGCTCTTACATTAAAACATGTATATTTGTTTGTTTGTTTTTAGATAAATAGATTTCAGTTAGGATTTAAATTGCTTGCTATTAAATTATTTGTTTGTTTTTGGTGAATGAGTGCTTGTTTGAATATGTGTGTTTGTTGATGAGCACTATTGATGGGATAAGTGAATATAACCCATGTATTGATGTCGAACTTAGATGAGATAAGTTGAAATGTGAAGTGGGCTAGGGTTGATAGTTTAAAAAAATAAAAATTTTGAGCATGCTTAGAAAAACAAAGATGAATTTAGAAATTGATTGAGCCAATTACGAAACCTAAACTTATGAATGTTTTTACGTAAAATGAAAAAAAATAGCTAAGCAAATAAACTACTCTAATATTTCGAGGATCTTAGTAACCGGAGGTTGATATCAAAAATATTAACACTCGCGTAAAACGGATCCTTGAAATAAGAGTATGCAGAGTAACCGAGGTTTCTAACATACTAAGTAACCGGAGGTTGGTATCACAAATATTAACAATTGCGTAAAAAGGCTACTTAGAACTAAGGTAAGAATAAAAAGCATAGAAATAAATAAGCTTAATTTGTGAAATGTCTACAATTTTCTGTTTTGCATGACTTTTATGAGTAAGGATAGAGTAAAAGGTAAGATCGGTTTTAGATTCATTTAAATTTTTCAAAGGCATGAGTTTTAAAAAAAAATTAATGCTAGTCTAGTAGAGCATGGAAACTTGGTTGAGTTTTGAGTTTGGCGACAATGTGGAGGAGTAGTATTTTATGAATGTTATCAATAGTCATATCAAGTTTTGTATTTGTATTATTGTTTTTAGTGCGTGTTTTTATTATTTTTTGTGTGATTGTATGTTTAATTGTTGTATGTGTGTGCACCATCTGAGTGTGTGGTTTAGGATTGGGATTTTGTGGGTAGATCCTCTCGAAACCCTCACGAGACTTCACTCGTCCACTAAGGGCATCCTAGGGGTTTAAAAGGCTTATTGTATATGCTAAATGCAACCGTGAGACCTACGGAAGTGGATTAGGATTTTTATTTTCTTCTAGTTTTGTTTTGCTCGGGACGATCTAAAATCTTAGTTTGGGGGAGTTTGATGAATGATTTTATCAGTCATCCATTCTAATGATTTTTACTTAGTTTTAAGTTTATTTTCATTAGTATTTTTATGTTTTTTGTGTTTATTGTGCGCAGGGTTCTTATGGTTTAATTTGTAAAGAAATGGCTTGATTTAAGGTAGTTCATGGACAGCCAAGAAGAAAGAGTACAGGGCAGCAAAGTTTTGAAGTTAAAAGCTGGAAGATAACCCTCGCTGCAGTGAGAATACTTTTTCCTCGCTGCAGCGAGATAAGTAGAGAAGGTCGCTACAGTGGAAATTATTTCCCTCGCTACAGCGAAGTTACAGAGAATCACC
Organism: Trichilia minutiflora; assembly: GCA_035590515.1. Taxonomy (NCBI): domain Eukaryota; kingdom Viridiplantae; phylum Streptophyta; class Magnoliopsida; order Sapindales; family Meliaceae; genus Trichilia; species Trichilia minutiflora. Next base: position 2,070 of record JAVXUL010095375.1, on the reverse strand, counting down.
TGATACCGTAAGTCTCTTCTATAAAAAGGACCTTTTCTTGGGAAAAAAAAAAGAGAAGGGAGAGAAAACTTAGCAACTATAGAAGATTTTTAGAAGATTCTAAAGACTTTGTTTGAAGACCAAAACATTGAAGATCAAGGGAGAAAAATAGAAGACGACCAGTGTTCATTATCTTGAGTTTATTCTTCTCTTTCTTGTTCTTAGTTGCTTGATTATTGAACATGTTCTGGAATTTGAATTGTATTGAATTATTCATTATGGTTGGCTAATTTATCTTGTCCTTGAGGGTGTAATGAACCCGTAGTATTTTATGTATTGAACTCGTTTGTTATTGAAGAAATCTATTTGCCTATTTATGCTCCTGGTTTAAATGTATAGTTTAACTGATCATTAAACTAATCTGATGAATGTATGGACTATGCTTGAAAGAGTGAGTTTATTGTATTAGATTAAGGTGGTATAACCTAGTTATTAATTTGTTGAGAAACAATTAGTCACTAGGTAACACAAGTAGGGTTATACTTAATGCTTATTTCATATACTCAGGTTTAATAGAAATATTAATTTGAGTAGTGGAGTATAGGATTTTATTGAGATTCAAAAGATGAAATAAAATCAATTTAATCCTAGTTAATAGATATTTAGAATTTAATGATAATAAACGAGTTCAAACAAAAAAAAATACTTGAGTGTAGTTACATACCTCGAGCATATTTTTATTAGAATTTTCACTTATTCAGTCCATTGTTTGAGTTTTTTAGTTTTTAATTAAGTTTAAAATAGGATTTATTTGTGTTGCCTAAATAGAAATAAATCACATTACGGTAATTAACTTTAAACACTCACATTCCTTATGGGATCGACAACTCAACATTTATTATTCTATATTACAAACTTGGCACTGTACACTTACGGTTAATATTTGTGTTTCTGAAAAATACACAATGGTATATGATACTATACGAATAACTTTAGTGTAAATGGGAGATTGTTAGTGTATGTCTTATAAACCATTCGTGTCATCGATTTTTAAGATTATTATTTTAATAATAATTAAAAGATATGATTTTTTGTTTACACATGTAGGTTGCTTTCTTTATTACATCATGCTAGACTATAAAGTATGTATGTGAATAGTCTAGATAATTGTTAAATATTAACTAAAATTATCAAACTCGTTCCCTACATATATGGTTTTAACCGAACATCAATACCATAGAGTAGGCACACTGAATGCCGTCTAAAGATATCATGGGCTGATATAAGTAGGCTGACAATAAGTGGATTGTCATAAGTGTATTAGTATAGATTTATAGTTTATAAACTATTTATCAAATATGGCCAGTCAATGATAAATTATATGGTATGCATGTAGTCAATGATTTATCGATAGATTGTATTAGTGTATGATGTAATCCTTTGACTTGAGACATCAGAATTGGATATTGTACAGATGCGTATAGTTCATATGGTATATAAGTACAAGGCTAGCCATGCCTTATATGTTAAAGCTGGTTTAGTTTTATGTTATTCATATAGGAGTTCAATTGATGATCAAGAAGGAATTTATTGGCTCATACAATGGAATTGTAAGTACCCGTTGACTCTATCTTAATTTGAGTTCCTAAAAAAATATCGGTAGATGTCTGAAATAAAGTCTCTGACCAGAGCTAAATAAAAGCCACATGAAGAAGTTCATGGTGGTAAGTTTAAGACATATTGATCGACAATGCGTAAAAGATCAAATTTAGGGTATTGACATACCATGAACCTTAATTATATTAGGATATGA
>JAVXUL010095364.1:0-21234 GCA_035590515.1 Trichilia minutiflora | reverse complement strand
AGGAGAGGCATTCATTTTTTTCATTTTTGAAAGAAAAAGAAATCAAAACAAAAAGGGAGAAACCAAAGGGAAGCTCATGGGTAGCAAGGTTCCAAGCCTTAGAAAATTGTTTTCAAAAGACGAGAGAGGAAAGAAAGGAGTAGAAGAGAAAAAGCAAAGGCTGCTCTTGGTTTCCATTCCTTTTTATGCAAACTATGTGTATATATATATGGATATATAAACCATAGTTGCCAACATGGTTTACAAAAGGGTTTTGTAAATAAAACAAGTCTCTAACACCTCACCATTACCTCCATCGTCTTCCTACTAGTATCTTGGAGGCTTGGGGGAGACTTCAAGCTTGGAGAACAAAGCTTATTTGGGTAAAAAGTTCATTAAACCCTAAATATATGCTTACTAAATTGTTTGGTATATTTATATGCATAAAATGAAAACAATTGGTCCTATGAATTTTCTTGCAAAAACTACTTTCAAATACTTGGACCTAACTGACTGAAAAGTAGTACATTTCTTACCTTTGATTCAGCTAGGACCACCCAAATTGACAAGGGAAATTGAAAGCATCTGAAACTTAAAAAACCACTTATGCCATATGCTTCCAGAAGTATTTTAGAAGAAACAAATGTCAGTTCTTCTGGAAATCCAGTATCTGCTTACCTCTAGTTGAATCTCATTCATATAAGTATAACTCCCATTCAGAACAGGCTGCACTCATAGGCAAAGACATTGCAAAATAGATCCATCTTTTTTAGAAAGATGAAACAAAATATTGTATAACATATTTTGATAATCAAGCAAAGGAGAGTGATCGAGTGTGCTCAATAGAAAAGCGAAAATAAAAATACAATACACCAGTCTGAGACCAAGCCTATAGTTGCGGTAAAGAGCGAATAGAACATACAACAGAAAATCTCTCACAGTGAGACATGAAATAACCTTGACTTTTATTACCATTTTGAAATTTGTTTACTCTTGTGTCACAGAAAGTGGATTCCTAACTTCAATGAACTAATAGAAGATGTTTTAAACAAGGTTCCAATAACTATGCATATAGACAACATTGCATTTTCCATGTACTTTCCTAAAACTACCTCAAATCTTACATATATACAAGATAAATGCACCTTGGGAAAGTGGATTCCTAACTTCAATGAACTAACAGAAGATGTTTTAAACAAGGTTCCAATAACTATGCACGTAGACAACATTGCATTTTCCATGTACTTTCCTAAAACTACCTTAAATCTTACATATATACAAGATAAATGCATCTTGGTCATCTTCTAAATCGTGATCCCTTGTTTGGTCCACCATTATTCCTCTTGTCAAATGCAAAAGCCCAGAAGAATAGAAACATAAAAAAAAAATCGCAAAGAAGATCCAAGCAAGCTCTTGAAGTCTAGAGAAACCTGTTTCAGAAATATCGCAAAAAATCAACAAGACATGTAATTTCACAGGACCTCTGTAACTAAAGGAGTTCAGAATTGATTGGCCTTTTGAATTAATTCTATATTCATTAACAGAGAAGGCTTTATATAGCCTCTGTACAAGTGAGAAGATAAATACAAATAAAAGAATATTGTTAGGATATTCACGAACCAAACTAATGATAAGCCTAACATATATAGTAAATCAAGATAACAACTATTAGTTACAATATTTATCATAAGAATAAATAAATAAAAGTGATTATCTACTAGGTATTTCTAGAGGTTCTTCAATATCTATGAAAACGTTAATTAAATTAAAAAGAATAAATATATATATTCAAATTTGAGATTTGACATACATATATATATAACATAAAATAGATGAAAATATTAACAAAATTAATTATGGGTTTCAATCTCCTATATACTTAACGATGCACTAAAATTTGTTGTAAAACTGGGTTGGTTTTGAATATGGTATATCCTATAAAATGTGGATATATACCGAGCAAAAATTTAATGTACAAGCAAGTTAAGTTGTAAAAAATATTTTATTTTACTAATTTTTATTAGAACATACTCATATTTTAGATAACTTTTACCATTTTAGCGTATATTCCACGAGAGCCGTGAAGCAAAAGTAATTGTATTGCAATAAAATCTTAGTAGGAAATATACACATGCTCTTAATCTTCCAATTGCGCTGCTTTCACATCATTTTTATCATCAATTTTTCAGATATTTCCAAGTACCATATCATATGATTGAATTTTGTTTTCTGCTTTCTTGAATGCTCTCAGGTTTTTGGCTGTCTTTGCTCGACTGATTTCTAAAACTAATGTAAGCTTGAACGTTTTCTTCCATGCTTGAATCTCCAACTCTCCTACGTAGAGCTGATCGCGAAGAACTCTGTTGCCTGCATGGAAAGTGCATAAGCTCATCAATGCTATTATACAACCCCACAAGCTTTACCAATCCAATCCGAACATACTCTGCACATGAAAAAATTGGTGTTGAAGTTAGAAACGATTCCCCACGCAATTTGAATTTGCTCAATTCTTCTTCAATCTCAAGAGAATTCGGATGCAATAATCTAGCAGGCAAGCTAATGGACCTGGAATGAACTTGTTGATGTATTTTTTCTATCATCTTTTACTCAAAATTCAAGTTTTCCTTGAATGAATATTCGCTTTTTATGGATACAATTGAACCTCAAGAAGACATGAATCCATGGGAGTTATGGAAAAAACAAAAGTCTTAATCCAAATCCTGAATGCTCATTAATAAATATGAAAATTACTCTTTTTTCTTTTCATATAATTTCTTTTAGGTATATTCAGTAATTTTCGCATTATAAATTGTATTATTATTTTTATTTTTGTCAAATTAATTTCCACTCCTTTCTCTATTCCCCTTAAAAAAATTTTGTAGATAATTATTTTTCTAATATGATGATTAGCAAATGTTTTTAATTTAATGTAAAATAAATTAATACCTATTTATGCACTCACTAGAATATAAAATAAAGGTAAACTAGTAAAAAATATAAATTTGCTATATTGGATCCACTCCCTACTATCCAAGCCCAGCCCAATATCAAAAGCAAAAAACTGGGCACCAAAACCGGAAAGAAAAACTTTCAGCGAAGACGGGACAAATAAGTGAAAGCAGAAATAAAAAGGAAATTGAAGGTAACGAGAGCATGGAGAAACTCTAATGCAGTTATGCTAAACCCTAGGTGTTGACAGACTATTGACGCTTGTTTTACCGGCATCTCGCGGATGATACAAGCTACTGTTGCAGCTAACTCGACGCAGGTAAACTTTGTCGATCAAACATTTTTTTTAAAATTTTTTTTCTAATTGTTTTTTATAATCATTTTAGTGCTTTACTGTTGTTATTTGATTCATTGCTCCATATAAACTAATTATACTTGCTAAATTTATGGATAAATCTTAAATTTTAATCATTTTTTTGTTGGAAAAACTTAATATTTTCAGAATTGTTGGAATGTTTTCACTCAAAAAATTACTTTTTCAGAATTCTTTTGCTGTGGCTATTCTAATTGTCTGGAGTTTGTGTGGTAAGCATTATTTTTCTCTTTATTATTGTATAGGCTACTTAGGAGTAATTTTTGTTGAGGGAAGGAAACTGTGAATTGTGATATCATGGAGAGTTCCATTGACTATGTGGACAGGATATCTACATTGCCGGATTCCTTATTGCACGATATTTGTCATGTGTCCCAATTGAGAATGCTGTTCAAACTGGTATACTCTCGAAAAGATTGAAACATTTCTGGCATACAATGCGTAGTATAGTGTTTGATGGATTTGAGTATAGTTCAGGGAGAGAAATGGAGATATTGGAAAAGTTTGGAAGGAATTATGCAAAATTGCCACACGGATATGATAAGGATGCAAGAGGTCACACTTAATGTTTGATTATCAGATCATCTTGAATTTGAATCGTGCATAATCCAATGCCTTGACTATGCAGTTGGATGTAATGTTGGAAGAATATTGCTTACATTTGATAGTTATGACGAGAGATACAATTTGCCTTAAAACAATTTTTTATGCAAAATCATTGGATGTGTTGGCTTCAGAAAATTGTAACTTGGAGCCACTGAGTAGTAATTTGACTTTCTTTGCTTTGAGAAAATTGTGCCTAGCAAATGATTATGCAGATGATCAAGTCATTAAAAATCTAATTCGTGGGTGCCCTTTGATTGAGTATCTGGAGGTTTTTATTTGGTCTTAGTAAACTCAAGGAAATCAAGATAGAAAATCTACATGAACTTGAACAGGTTTACACCAGTGGAGTTAATGTTCGTTTCGTAGAGATTACTGGACTGCATAGACTAGGTATTATCAATGTAGCCCCTTGTAAGAATTTAAAACACTTGGTATTAGGTCGGGTTTACATAAAAAGTAAGTGGCTACACAACCAAATATCTGAACTTTCATCCCTTGAGTGCTTAGACATAGTTGATTGTATGAATTTTAGTAGTATTAGGATATCAAGTCTCTCTTTTTAGAAATTGTGGGTCGTAAATTATGTAAAGAAGTCTGTTAAATTCAAGATTGAGACTCCAAATTGACATGCATTCAGTTCCTGTGGCTATATGATATCCTTCTATTAAAAAACGTTTGGTTTCGTCAGATACCAGACTCGTCTTCTACACTGATGATTTTGACATTCAATGGTACACAAAATTAGTTGAACTTCTTGCAAAGTTCAATTGTTTTTCCAAAGTTTTAGAGTTGCAATGAGGCGTCAGTGAGGTATGTTTGTGCCTAACAAACTCTTTTACCTAAAATTTTCTATCTTATCTGAATAATTTGTAATCATAGGTCTTGAGACTCTAACTCTATTTTTTAAAATTTATTCGTGAAGGGTATGATTATACCAAGAGAATCCTTACGTCCCCCGTTAACTTGTGACAAGTATGTGTACCTTTATGTAGCCTATGAATTTGTAACATTTTCACTTATAAAACTTGTGGATGGTTTGCTTTGGATTTCATCTCATGCAGAGACTTTATCAATAGGGTATTCTTGTGGTTTGACATGCAAGTTTTCTTTTCAGGTTCGAAATATTTTTTATTTTTAAAAATTCAAGATTTGATCCATGCTTTGAAGATGCAATAAGATTGTTTATTAGTTTCTCTTTTTACTATGTTCATTTCATTGTTATTAAAAGATGTCTTTTCTAATGGTAGATTCTCCAACTGTGAGCGATTAAAATTATAAATGCTAGTTTGAAAAATCAACATACTTTTCATTGAGGACACCCGACCAACTTTTGTAATTTCTTGATTTTGATCATTAGCATTCTTTATGTTTTCTATAAAATAATAGTAAAAATTAACTTAGTATAATTTTAAAATTGTTATGAATTCTAATTATAATTTAGGTTAATTGGGTGCAAAGCTATAGGCTTACGTAGGGGAATCTCCTGCGGACATGTGGCGCCCCAGTCCTGAAGACGCAGCACCTGATCCGAGTCCTCTCATTCTTATTGGACACCTTTAACTCCGTGTCAAGGTATCATACTACTTGACCCTCAGAAGGGTCCGTATCGGATTCAGGGAAGGAAGTGTGTACGCTCTTAGGAGCCCCTGACCCCGACCTGCACATATCAGCAGTACTAAAAATGGGAATGACTAGAAAACACAGGAAAATCTATGACCAAGGGAATTGCCTGACCATTGAGGGCTATCTGTCCCCTCATCTGTCAGCTTTAAGCAACACGACTGTGACAGATTCTACAACTCTGAGATTTGACATAGTGCAAACATTAATAAAATGCGACTAATACACTGTCCTAAGGCAAGAAAATCCTATCATTTCCATTCTCCGATGGAAAGTCACGTTAAATAAAGGTGGCCACTAAAAATAAAAGGAAAAAAGAAGGAAGAAAAAAGGGACTTTTGTGACCTTCTTTCAGACTTCTTCACTCTCTCTCTCACTAAGGAGGAACCAAGGAAGAACAGGAGGTCAACTGAAACTCTTTCTCTCTTTCTTTCTCTTTTGATTTCCCTTGCACCTTTTTGCTGACTTAGGTATCGGAGTTTCTCCAATTCTCCGTCGGGAAACACGCCCATCGTCACCTTTAGTGTGTTACTATCTTGCAGGGCTTGGAGGTATAGTTCTGCGAATTGGGCTTGGAAGATAAGCTCCCGAAGGTCAAAGTCAAAAAGATCCAGTCACATGCATCATTTCACACCTCAACAACTATGTTCATGTCGTTGTTGTTAAAAGATGACTTTTCAAATGGTAGATTCTCCAACTGTGAGCAATTAAAATTATAAATGCTAGTTTGAAAAATCAACATACTTTTCATTGAGGACACCCGACCAACTTTTGTAATTTTTTTATTTTGATTATTAGCATTCTTTCTGTTTTCTATAAAATAATAGTAAAAATTAACTCAGTATAATTTTGCATCTTGTACATTTTTACTCAAAGTAAGGATCTTGCCCTAGTGAGAGCAAGAATTAATTGATTAATAATCAGTTGTGTTTAGAAGTTTAAATAATTTTTTTTGTAGCATGTTTTATCCTTCTAAGGATTCCACTTTAGGTTTCTGCTGGTGCTGGTGTATATTTATACATAGGCAAAGAGAGAGCTGAGATCCTTTTATATCTTTGATTTGATATGTGTTGCAATGGAAAATCATATAATTGTGCTGTTGCTTTGATCTTGGATATGCTACATCTCTATTTTTATGTCTTGGAAAGTTTTCTTGATGAGATTTAATGTATACTTAAATTTCTATTTTGTCGATTGGCCATGCATTTCAATGAAATGTTATGAAAGGGAGGGAAGGTAATTTTTTTTTTTTTTGGAATAAGGGGAAACTCCTACACCCAGTCTTCACCAAAACGTCCAGCTATGCACGGGACCGATACATCCCCTTGGGGGCAGGATCATTCGGATCACCAGGCAGCTGTCCTAAGTTAAGGCGCATGCACAGGGACCACGCTGCAGCGATACCAAGGACAGGATAAAACCCCTAGCCTAACCCTCTTGATGCTTCGCAATGAAAGACCTGGGGGTCGAATTCAGGACCAATACAAGCATTGGCCTGAGTCTTACCACCAGGCCACCTGGGGGTGGGGGTGGGGGGGTGGAGGGAAGTTAAATTGCTAACTGAATTACACAATTTTTATGGCCGAAGCATGATACATAGAGAGGCTGGTGATAGAAATCTATTTTAACTATGAACCATAATAATCTAGTCTCAAGACTTGCAAAATATAATATGTATCTTAGATGAGTCCCAAATGAATTGGAAAGAAACATTTGGGTAATGAAATTATGTTTTAAACGAATTGAAGAGTAGATAGATTCAAATACGAATATAATTTGTCTAATAAATTGATGATTCGAATATGATTTTTTTATTAATGTATAGAATAATCGTGTTGTGACTAAAATTATTATCCCTAGATAAAATGGCCGTAATATAATACCGTTAATTATTGTTTGTTTTCATTGTATAACCATAATTTTCTAGGGCTTTATTTTTCTCCTTCCTTTGAATGTTGTATCCTAATCTAACGTACTTTTTATGCTGATAAAGAATGATGCTTCTTGTCATCTCATTTTGTTCCAGTTCTCCTATAATAATCTGCCGATCTATAATGAAGAGACTCCTCATTGTTGCCAATCCCTTCCTCTCTCATGTGGAAGCATTGCATATAGGACATTAAGATGGAGTACAGCAAAGAAGATTCAGGAGAGATCGTTCCTCTAAAATGTTATTCTTTTGAGGATGAGCATATCTGGGAGAAGATTGATGAAGTTTGGACATGTTTGCTGCAAGAGTACCATGATGATGGCTACTATGATTCTGATGATGGTTATGATGGAATACAATGATGATGGTAACAATAACGAACAATGATTCTAACAATGAAGAATCTGATGATAATAAAAACAATTGAGTGTGATGATAGCAGGTCGCATATTTTTATTTTTCGTCTATATATGTTTGGTTATTTTGTTGACTTCATATTCTGTTCTCTTTATTTAATTCTACGGTAATGTTGAATGTATACAGTTTTGCAGGAATCACTTGAATAAGTATATTTTAATCCCAATTTTTTGTTTTGATTGTACTTGCATTTCTGCACACAAGTGTTTGTTTATGCCTTGTGTGTGTCCATCAGGAAAGAGCTCAATGTAGTTGTCCATGGATTAGACTTTTAACTTCAAAACTAAACTTGTGCAGGTCATCCTTGCACATGAAATTCATAAGAGTGCAGTGCAATGTAATCTGGGGAAGGTGAGAGCGGTAGCTGTTACAGTGGAGCACCCTTGTGTTGCTTTACCAATGCTGATGTTCTTAGGGTGGTTTTACCTGCTAACCATGTCTATCTGTTCTGCTGATATTCATTAGTTTTAAGTGTGGTGCAGTTGTGTTTGAAAAGAGAATAAAGTTGTGCAGTTATCTCATAACGCCATTGTTGTGGTCCGCGTCCAACTTTTGTCCTCCAGGTTATTAGTTGCAGATGAGGTTGATAGAAAGTAAACGCACCTGCATAAACGATGTTTGTTTGTCCAAACATTTATCACATCATGTTTATTTGTTTTTGTTTTTGTTTTTTTTACGAAAAATTCATATACATTCAGTTATCACTACGCCGTCCAGTCATATCTGAGATCAGACATCTATCCCGTCCAATCATACGGGTGTTTGTCCGTAAATCACATGACGTTTATTTTTAATCCGGTTTTCGGTATAAGTACAGAGATTACTTATAGTAATACTAAGTACAGAATAAAATTTTGACTTAATCTTCTAAGCGTTTCAACAAAGATGTCTGGATGGGAATCAAACTTAAGACCTTGAAATTTCAAGCCTCGACCCCAGCCAGACCATCCTGGCGGGTTACCAGGATTCACATCATGTTTTGTCCCCTGCCTAATCTGCGTCCTTGTGCCTTCGGTTCTTAATCACCATTAGCTCCGCGTATTCTATATTTTAACAGGGAAATTATTCATTCCTCATTCCTGAGTCAGAGAAATAATTGAGAATTTGAGATTTGCTTAAATACCGTAAATTTTAAAGAGAGAGAGTAGTACAAATCAATGGGCTGCGACAGAAAGATGACAAGTAGGGGTGGTTAAATGTCTATCTAATTTAAGTTGATTTAATACGTTAATTTATATAATTTTGGATTGAATTAAAAAATTTTATGGGTCGATTTGTATATTAAAATTTTATAATTTAATATTTATAAATTGAATTAAAAATTAAATTAAAGTCAATCTATCAATTGATATTAAATATAATTGATTTTAATATTATAAATTATTTTTATATAAATATAAAAAAAATATTATTTTTTTAGGCTAGATTTATTTTTTGATTCTACTTTCATTTGATTTTTCTATTTTTACCAAGATTTATAAAAAAAAATGATGAGAAAAGTTAAGTTAATATTATAATAAGGAAAGTTTGATGTACTTATTCTAATATAAAGAAATGTTAAATATATTATGAATTGATTAATTGATTTGTAAGATAAATTGTTATTTTATTCCTTTTTTTGTATTTTTTTAGAGTAAATTTATTCTTTTTTTATCACAATTTGTTAATTTAACTTATTTTTTATATTTTTTCTTGGCCATAAAATTTATAATGAAAGTATTTTTTTAAACATATAAACATTATGATGTTATTTATTATTTTATTTTATCACAAGACAGATTTATTATTTATTGTATTACTCGCTTATATCATTTATTTTAAATTTAAAATTATATAGTAATATTATTTAACATCTTTTAATACAAATTTGAGCTTAAATTTGATTCAATCTTGCTCATATGTTTGGGTTTAAATTTTGAATTATATTTTTAAATTTAAATTTAAATTTAATCTATAAAATCAATTTAATATGATTCGCTTCAAATGATTTAAATTTGATTGAATTATAATATATTCATATATTAAATTAAATTATTTTAAACACAATTATAAAATAAGGATTGAAATGAATTGAAATTTTAATTTAATCTAACCTAGAATGCAAATGCCCACCCCCTGATTACAATAAAACTGTAAAAATCGAAGCCAAAAGAAGCGAGAGAACTTGAATTCAAGACAAATCCTTATATGTGCAGTTGCATTAACATTTATTATATATCTATGATCAACAACGAGGCAAGCACACAATGTCATCTCAATTTATCAAAATTAACGACCGTCTCCTAACACAGAATGCTTCAATTTCCATTCTTTTCTTTGTCAACGAGAAGGAAACGTCTCCGAGGCAATAATTATCAAATCAATCAAAGGAAAAAGAGATAGAGAATTGAATGCTGCAACTTGCAAGCAAGAAAATCTTTATTGTACCCTAAAATGAAATGGCGATTGGTTATATATACATCAACTACTCAAGAAACTAAAAATAATAAAAACTTGATTTGAAATATTAAATGTTGGAAATGGGAAAAAGCCGACGTTAATGGCTGGCTATTCGTACATCGTCTTAATGTGAAACCACCACCACCAACCACATCTCTAAAAGTTTTCAGTGCAGAAAGAGAGAGAAAGAGGAAGTCGATGGCAATTTGCAAAGCCAATTCTCGTTTATTTTTCAACACAATTAGTCCTTTCTGACTCGTCTCCATAATGTTGCTCTGTAGCTACCAAGCATAGATTTTGCAGACGGCTCTGCATGAAGATGAATAGAATTACTATTCTATCCACAACGATTCACATTTGGACAGGTCATTATCTTCTATTAAGACCTTTCACAAACTAGTTGTGCAATCTTACAGTATGCTAATGTAATGGCATAACAGCCTCCATTTTAATAATAATATTACATTTTTAATTTTATGTCACAAATTTTATATTTTTTTTATAAAATATAACTTTTAAATTACACATTTATAACATTTATATTACAATCCAAGAACCCACTCCAAAAACCAATCGTCGCACTGATGTATATTAGCCAAATGGTTAATATATATTTTAACAAAAAGAACATATATATATTTGTCCATAATTTTAATCAATTAAAATAAACTAAAATTGTGATAGGCGCATTTGTCTTTATTATTTTTATTTGATCTCTGGAAGATGCATCCATTGGTGAATCTTATGAAATGACGCACTCTACTTGTCAGATAAAGTATCGAAATTAATTGAAGAAAGAGGAAACGAAACAATCTCACTATCTGAGGAATGTTTGTAATACAATATCAAACTATTGACTTAAAATATAATTTTACAAAAGATAAGATATCCAAGTGAAATTCTCCTGTTTTCTCCACCACTTGCTTGCTAGGGCTTATAAATTAAGAAGCCCTCTGGTGAGAGTTTAAACTCACATCCTTCCATTGGTCGCACTCACAGAGTTAAGATTTTTCTTAGCCTGGATTGCTTTGATCGCATGCGAATGGGAAGAAAATCTGGATCAATTCGTATTTTTCCACGGCTTTCTTGAACGTAAAAGAGCAGAATACCATTTACGTTTAAGAAGTCATGGAACAGTATGGATTGGTTCATCAAAATCATGGAGATGGACGTCTTTTACTCTCAAAAGGGAAGGTTTGTTGTCGTGTTGATCATGGAACTTCTCTAGTTTCCATTTATGTGTTGTTTCGCACATGGTTAGAATATGAAATCACCAATTTTTTCATGTTGTATTAACTGCTCTTTGTCCAGATCTTTGGCTGAAATTGTGTTGATTGATGTTTATAACTTTCTTCAAGACATACAGTTCTCTCTGTCGAGAAAACTGCTGTGATTTCTTTGGTTGAATATATATGCAGTAAGACCCTGAAGCAAGGAAAAGATGAAGGAGGAAAAGCAAATTAAACAAATGATAGCTCGTCTCTCATTCTCTCTCTCTTATTGATTTAAGTCTAATACAATGGAGGGCATAAAAATTTACCTACGTATGAAATTTGAGCATTAGTTGAAATTTAATAAAGACATTATTCTTAATTAATTTTGGCCTTAAAATTAGTATTGCTTTTTGGTTTATTAAAATGTCTGTAAGTTTTGTCGAGATCCTTGTGTTGTCATTGTTTCCATGATGAAGGTTTCTCACTTCTTCCCGATATTACTCTTTGTGAAGAAAACTGTGTTCTGCGTTTCTCGATGTTGAAAGCTTAGCCTGTGTTACTTAAGAATATATACAGACTCTTGTGTTTGAATTTCCAAATTAAAGATATGGGAAGAAACAGAGAAAGAGTCAAACTACAAGAAAGAAAGGGAAAAAGAAAGAAGGAAACTCAGCAACTATTAATTGTCTCTCTCATGCTTTCGGTTGATACACACTTACTTTCAAGATACAAACTAGAAATATTAATCTCATTAAATTTTGATATTATGAAATATTTTTTGAGTTTTCATTTTAAAGCTCCAGGGAAGAACACTAAAATTTATGATCTTCATGGAACTTCGATCATAATTTGCAATTTTAGGACGTAATCATATGATTTTGTCCTCAAATAAATGTAACATTATTTGCCATTAATATCTCTGCTGTTGATGACAAAATAAACGGTTGGCTGTCATAAGTGACAACTAAAAACCTGCCTCATAAAGGTCAGAACCTAGGACAATGTCTCAAGCTAAAAATATATATGTGGGGTAACCTGGGACAATTTCTTCAGCTAAAAACATACGTGTGGGGTTCGAAATAGAAAGTACTGCAGTGCGATCATCCATTGCAAATTGTCAAATATGACAATTCAGTCCAATTTATTAAAGATGATCATTCAACTTTTTCTTAGTGAGGTAAGCATCTTTCTTCCAGCATCCATCTACCATGAAAGAATGAAGTGTTAGAGTAGTCGGGATTTTTCTATAGTTCTCGATCTGTTTGTTCTTTTATGGTAATCGACATTTTTTCTTGTTTTAGGAAAACGATAAATAAACCTAAAAATTTTGATAATGATATTTATCTTTTATCAAAAAATTTATGCTAAAAATTTATTTATTTTTTTATTAGAATATTTGTAATAAATATGAAAGTGATAGGATTTCTTTTACTAAAAATAAAAATACATATTTTTATTATATAAATTCTTAATTTTTGTTACAAAAATTTATGATATTTATTATATAATCCCTTAAATTAAAATAATTAAATTTTTATAAAAATATTTTAAATTTTTTTATAATCATAAAAATTTATGAATTTTTTATTTTATAATTTAAATTTATAAATATTTTATTTTATTTTTAAAAATTAAATAAAAATATATTAAATATTTTATTTAAATTATTCAAAGATTATAATATTTTATACTATAAAAAAATTTAATTTATAATTTTATATTTATAAGTATTTTTAAAAAAGAATTTATCAAATATAAATATAAAATTATAAATTAAATTTTTTATTTTATAATACTTCACACTAAGATAATTTATTAAATATAAATATAAAATTATAAATCAAATTTAAATTATAAAATAAAAATAAATTCATAAATTTTTATGAATATAAAATAAAAATATTTAAATTTAATTTTTAAAAATTAATTTATAAATTATTTTAGTATAAAATTGTTCTCTCCCGATCTGTAGATCTCACACATAACAATCGTCACAAACTCTCAATATATACTTCAAACCTCTAAATACATATTGAGAGCTTGTAATGCTTCTATGGTATCAGTCTACAAATCAAAAGCACTCCCAAATATCTTTCATTCAAATTTTGTTTTAATCTCAATCATTTCAAAATATTCAAAATCATGTCATAATTTATTATCAAAATTCATTTAAAATATATATCTCATGTAGATAATAATAAAAATATAATTTATAACTATTAAATAATTTTCATAAAAAAAGAAAACTCAAAATCATAATCATACAAAGTTTTAAAATTACAAAGTCAATTACAAGTCAAAAAAAGATTGATACATAATACAAATTATTTATATAATCCTAGTGGATTCAAATTATCTAGATGTGAGTTGAGTTAGAGTTATACCTGATCCCTCTTGAATCCAACAAAATTAGCACTACGCGAAATCACTCTACTAGTTCATTATACATAAAATTAAAAAGTGAATGAAGTGAATATATAGGAATATACTCTGTGAGTGAATTAGGATATTAAAATAAATAATATTTTATCAAACATTTTTTTAAAAAAAGAAATAAATAGTTTAAAAAGTGTCCGCTAGCTGTCTAGGAAGGACACATGTTCCTTAATTATCCCTCAGTCCTCGATATCTCATATGGGTTGCTAGTTCAAGTATCATCGCCTAAAACACAAATGTCAATAATTACATTAATTTTTATAACTAAAGTATGAATTAAACCTTTATGCATGTAATGTATTCTAATCCCATTTTTCTAAAATTGACTTATTTATAATGAGGTAAATTTTTATTTTTGATTATTTACTCGATTTTTAATAATTTGAATTCAATATAAATCTATAATTCATTCAATTTATAATTCAACTAACGTAATTTGATCTATTTTAACAAAATTAATGAATGGACAATGAATTTTTGTTGAAACAGTAACTCATTCCTGAACTTAAGTTTCAGGTACCCTACTGTATACCTAACTATCCTATTATATCCTAGGTAATGTATTATAACCTAAAATATATAATAAAACTAGTTCCAATTTGTGAATGTATAGTAAAACCCAAAAATTTAAATTTGCTTAAATACGAAACAAATGCTTAAAATGAGTTAAAAATACTATCATGTATCTTATAATATCTTTGGAATGCTTTCATTTATGTTATTTTTTAAAAAAAAAGCAATTTGATCTAAAGCCCTAATTTCTTTACTTTGTAAATCCTTGCCTCTTTTAATAAATTAAAATTTGTAAGAGGTCTAGAACACTGAATGAAGTAAGAAATCAAAGAGAAGATATAAAGATTGCAACAATGGTGAAATGAGTTTTGAGATAGTTGAGTAAGAAATTGAAGAGTAAAAAAAATAGCATGGTAGGGAGATAGGCTTTGAGAGGCAACAAAGAACGTACAGAGAAAGGAAGAAGGAGCGAAAAGAAGAAGAAGAAGAAAGTGGAAGGAAAGGATTTAACCCCTATTTATAATACAAGATAAAATTACTATTTTATCCTTAAAAATATAAAGAAAAAAGTTTTAGATAAGAGCAAAATAATTATTTGATAGAGATTTTTTATTCATTCAATCAAACAAATCGCGAAGTTATTCAAATGAATTGATAAACTTGGTTGAACAAACGTGATTCATTTGAACGAATCCTTCATATAAAAAATCAGAAAGCCTTGATTTTAATGTTTAAAAGAACTGCGATTCTTTCGAACAAATTGATGTATTCTTTTGAATGAATCGACGATTTCACCCATTTTCACTTAGATCATCAATTAGATTGAAAAATAGAATCTTATTTAAAAAAAAACTAATTTTTAATTTATTTGAGATCTTGTGTTTATAACTTCAAATTTCAATCTTAATTAAACTAAATTCTCAAAATAATTATTAAATCGCAATGACGTATCAACTATTTATAAATTATATACAAACACATGTATAAATATCATAAAAAATTATCATATTATCCTTGAGTTTCAAATACAAGACTTACACATTATTTTCAATCAAGCTTCTGAACAGACAATCTAATCCAGTCTTAAGACTACTGATACAAAAATGAAGTGTTTGTAATCTCTTGAATACCATTGGCACATCAAATTTGGCATCTTTGTTTTGGATTTGTCCATGTAATGAACACATTACCATATCTACATTTCCCACTTCATTGAAAACCTCTTGGCCTAATTTCTTGGATGGGATCACTTTTCAGATCGAATTCCATCTGCCACCTTCTGTCATCATTTCGGGCATGGAAAGAAATAACAAAATTGATCGAAAAGTTGAGATCATTCTGGTACTTGATTCTCTAAGCACTTCGATAACCATTGATATCTGTTGATCTACATCTGCAGTTACAAATGATCCCATATTGGTTTCGATTCTCTTCAATTCCTTAACGCATTTCACGATGTCCCTTCTCGACTTCTTTCTAAAGCTAATGTACGCATGAAGGTTTCTTTCCAAGTCTTGAAATTCCACCCCTTCGTAGAGCTGATTGAAGATCTTGCAATTGCCCTTTCAAAAATAAAATCAAATCTCTTGCATGACTGCACGCGTCTAGCAATTCCACTGATGGATCCAGAGCCTGTGCGACCAAAGTTTTGTAGTGTCGATTGTGAAGAATTTGTTGTGTGCATGGACAGTGAATAAATTCGTCGATGCAATTATACAACTCCTCTAGCCTGATCAAACCATAAGCTGCTGTTCTACTGATGATTCTTCACAAGCTTTAAGTGTATTAAACTCTGCTTCAATCTTCACAAAATTGGGATTATGTAACCTTGTAGGCAAGCTAATAGACCTAGCAGCAGCTTGCATGATTTTGGATGTGCTTACCATCTTTAATTCTCTCTAGAATGCTGATAATCACTTAAGTGCTTAAGTGCTTGGATGGAAATCACTTCTCAGTCTATTTATAAGCATTCACAGAGGGCTCCACTTGTTCATTCATCTCTCAATATCATGCATGTGATTGCAATATGGTTAACCCCTACTAGTGAAAGATCTTGCAACATTTTTAATCTTGTGGCCAAGAAATAGGCGACGTACCGCAACCTCATGTTTTTTGTTGGGTCTTTAATCTGTTTTCTGCCTCCTTGTCTCCTCAGTCATTGACCAACATTTTTTTCTGACGAGGATTCAATCATTAGGCTTCCATTTGTAAACTAAGGAAACATGAAAGGCTGGCAAATATATGCTTGTCTAATTTGGAGGAGAGTTAAATTAAAACCATTGGCCAACTAGAAAAGAAATACTATTAGGATGGTCAAGGGGAGAAACGACAAAATGGGACAAGAAATTGCATAGAATTGAGCCCCGAATCCAAGAATCTCGGGCTACAGTGAAAGGAAATTAGGGTTGGTACAATGAAATCTTACTCCAAATCATCGACTGTCATTCTAATCCGCACCAAATTCCGCAGCAATCTGCACAATATAGAAGGAATTTGGAGAAAAGGGTATTTTTTTGAAAAAAATTTAATTGGTAGATGAATTATTGAAGACAAGGAGTAACGAGTTTTTATGTACTTGGGATAACGATGGATTCTGTATCAGAAAATTTGTTGTTTACATGGGATTTCCCACATGCATTTTATTGTTTTATGATTTTTCCTAAAATTTAACAGAGAGAACAGTCAAATCTCAAATCTTCAATCAAAATTTTCGTTGTAACTTTGGCATGAGAAGAACATGATTCAGGTTATGTTTGGCCGATAGTCAATAGTTGATAATTGAAGAGTGGCAGAAAAATATAGGTACTAAATTATTCTTACTCTTAACCTCTACAATTTTTAATGCCAGAAGCCTATGTATGAGACTTGTAGATTATGCAAAAGTTTATAAAATGATGCAAGAACATAGAACTAGTATTTCTAGCCCCGTAGAGACATTTGAATACAGTAGATCTTATGTGTAATATATGATGAGATTAGAGTTCATTTTGCCTTGAAAATTGCAGTAAACTAAAACACTAGTATAAAATCTCTGACTCTTAGAAAGATAACCAGAAAGTAGTTTGCACAACTCCTTTCTAACTTCCAAATTGATGGAACCTGATTGTTGCTATAGTAAATACAAGCTGATGTACAAGCATTCTTCAGTACACTGAATCTGCAGAAGCTACAATTTTTCAACAGAATTGAAAATAACGATTGTATAATGTGAACAGAAGTAAATGCTATCACAAATGGAAAGAAAAAAAATGCACCTTTCAAACACACAATATTCCTTCTTACAGTTGGAGCTCATTTGCACATCTGAAAAAATATTTATAGCATCTTTCTGCAATGGTAGTAGAAAGAGAGTTATTTGAAATGGGATAAATCAACTTCAGCAAAAATTGAAATATATACACGTTGCATTTGACGATGTAAACAATAGATAATAACAGAAAAGAGTGTTACGGCTAATTTGACAACTTCACAAAGGGCAGCAATCCAAAAAGGCAAGCCAGTGTGCAATGTGACAACAGAGCTTCCAACAATTTCCGGTAACAACTAGTACAACTCCACAAGCATCGGCAGCAGTGCAAAGTATATCATATGCCAACTAGATAATTATTTTTAAGGTCCGAAAACTTGCAGTTACACTTTTGTAACTCATAGCTGTAATTTCAATTCAATACAATAACTGAGTATGCAACTACGGCGTAGAGTGAAACATACTAGATTACAAACTTATAAACCAAACACAGAACAACCTACAGGAACTGCTAACTAAAGAGGTTGAGATATGAATCAAAACTTACCAATTATACAGCATGGGTTCTTTGGCTTCTTCAGCCACTTAATAGTGCTCTCCAATGTTGTGTAAACAGCAACATCAGTCAACCTTTTACTCTCAACTACATAATCAAAAACTTCATAAGCCCCAGCAACCCGACCAGCCCTACAAAGTTCCCTCACATATGTGGCATAAGAAGCATTCTCAAGCTTCATAACACCCTCTTTCATCACTCCATACAATTCAACCCTTTTTTCCAACAACCTCGACTTACACAATCCATGAGGTAAAGTATTATAAGTGCAAGAGTTGGGACTACAACCCCAGCCTCCATCTCCTCCAAAAACGCCAATGCACCCATTGCATCCCCTTCCCTACACATTCCATTCATCAAAGAAGTATACATAACAGCATCAGGAAAATGACCTGCTTGCTGCTTCCACCATTATTTTCAAAAATTTATTAGCTTCACCTACTCTCCCAGATTTCGATAACCCGAAAATCAATGTATTATACGTAACAAGATCAGGCTCTACACCTTCATCTTTCATTTTCTTGTAAACCCCAACAACTTCACTCCCTTGACTCAAATTACAATAACCTTTCATGATAGTATTGTACACAAAGCAATAAAGCTCAAACCCCGATTCACTAAGTACAGTAACCGATCTCATAGCCTCCCGTAAATTCTTCGTATTACGAACATTATCGATCAATATCGTATAAGTAACAAGATTCGGATTCATGTCAAATGAATTACGCATTTCATCAACATAACTATAAACAGTACTCAATGTTCTACACTTGCACAAACACTCAACAAGAAAATTGTAAGCATAAACAAGCGGAGAGTTTTTGTAGATAGTTCTTTTACCAATTCAACAGCAATGTCTACACGATTAATTGAACATAAACATCAGACAGCAATATCAATTGTGACTTGATTGGGTTCTAACCATTAGTGACGATAAGACTGAGTATTCTATTAGCTTCTGGCAATTCTGGAGACTTAAAAACGGTTGGCATTTTCTGGGTTCCTTAAGAAACAGATTCTTGTGATTTTTTTTTTGTGTTGTTGTTATCAGAAGGGTGTTCACTGAAATTGCTGGGCGGAAGCCCGGAGAAGTTTTTGCCATTTTGATTTTTTTTCTTTTTCCCTTCTCTTCTTCTACTCTCAATCGTTGCTTCGTCCTCGTGCAATTGAAATGGAGCAAGCGACATGGTGAGTTGTTAGGAATTTAGCAGAACTGGCAGGGTTTGAGAAGGAGAGAGTAAATGCTAATGAGGCGAACTTTCAAAAGGATTGATTCACGTTTGGGTCGCCAACTTTGGACTACGAGGAACAAAAACGAGCCGAAATTGGCCCAACAACTGAACGGTAATATTGCCAAATAAAACGACAAGTCGTTTGGTATGATTTTATAAAGCAGTAATAACATTTGGGTCCATAAGTATTCGTTTCCATAAATAAGGATCTCAACAAATAGGTCCTGGGTTAAAATTATTGAAAAACCCTCCAGTTTTAAGTTAAATTATATTTTAAAAAGGGGAAAATAATATCGACACCCTCAGCTTCTAGTTGATATAACGAGCGGACCTTTGTAAAATTATTATTTTAACCTTTGTATTTAAGTATACATATAGTATAATTGAAGTTTATATTTGTAATCTTAATAATTTATTTATTAAAAAAAACACCATAATTGCTACCATACATTACAGCTTAACTATTTTTTTTATAAATTTTAATTTTTATTAATAGAAAAGGAAAAGGTTTAACAAAATTTTAAAAAATTTATAATATTTCATCAACCAATTTTGTCTCCTATAGAAATAGGAAACCACCCAAACCATGATTGAACCAAAGATAGAGAGATTGTGGGAAAAAGAATGAGAAATGGTGAATAATGATCCTATTTTCTTGATAATAATTAAAAAAAAGATAAAAAAAATCAGCTTCCCAGCTACTGCCTATCCTAAAATCCGACCCTAATTTTGGTCCAAAACACTCCCAACCCTTTCTCTTTGCCATGTCCGAATATCCCATAATTTTTAAATGTCAAAAGCTTACACAGCACCAATTACTTTCATTCTTACCCAGCCACATATTCCCCTCGTCGGCCTTAACCTTTTGCTGTGTCTTGGCTTTTGCTTTTATTTCTAATTTTTAATCAAACAAAAAAACGAAAATAAAAGGCTAACGAATGACAAATCGATAGTAATTTGGTCTGTTATTATGGAAAGGACTTTTGGTGGTATTTGAATTACGACGAAGGCTACATTTGATGACCGTCGTTTATTGTGTCAATTGGTGTGGTTGATCGAGTATGGTAGCAACGGGAACAGGTTGCACAAATAGTAGAGGACATTGTCGACTTTGAACACAATAATTTGGAGGGTTTCTTTGTTCCTGCTTGAAGCAATATCCACGTGAATAGGGAGCATCTGGTGCAGTATACCAGCCACCTCTGCACATATGCGATCACTTCATTAAGACAATGTTCTGTACTATTGCACTTTTAATTAACTTTAAATACTCAATGTTGGTAAAAATTATTTATTTTTTCATATATTTAACGTATAGTATTTTCATCTTGCATAACCACAATAATTTCAAATCCATGAGCATAGCTTGGAGAGCCATAGTCCCAAAACCATTAAAATAGGCTTTATTATATTATCTGAAGTTTAGAAAGTGAATGGTTTTCCTCTTTAACTTATAAACTTGTTTTTACAGTTTAATCCCTATAATTTTACTTCTTACATTTAAATCCTCTTATAACACTTATATTTCAAATTCTAGATCCACCCTTGCTCAAATCAATAGCACTTCACTATCAATTTTCAAACATATACTTTAAATCCGTTTACTAGTTAACTAGTTAATATGTTGTTGTTGGATTTTTTTGTGTGAGCTTACATTAAATCGTTGCTATGATTTTATTAAAAACGGGCTAATGTTATAGTCATTGAGGAAAGTGGACCCAAT
>JAVXUL010095346.1:0-21238 GCA_035590515.1 Trichilia minutiflora | reverse complement strand
TCTAGAAAATCATGTCACAGATCATTTGAGCCGTTTAGCTCATATGGAGGATGAATTTCAATTGCAAGAAACGTTCCTTGGTGAGAAATTGTTCTTTATGAGTGTGACATTACCTTGGTATGCAAATATTATAAATTATTTGGTTCCTAATATGTTACCTCCTAATTTGTCTAAAGCTCAAAGAGATAAGATCAAGAGTGATACCAAGTACTATGTATGGGATGATCTATATATGTGGAAGCATTGTACAGATCAAGTGATAAGAAGGTTCGTTCTAGAAAATGAAATTATTTTTATTCTCACCTTTTATCATTTTTACGCTTGCGAAAGTCATTTTGGAGCTAAGCGAACAGTGAGAAAGGTGCTAGAATGTGGTTTTTATTGGCTGTCTTTATTTCAAGATTCATATTCTTTTTGTAAGTCATGCAATCATTGTCAAAACATAGGTAATATATCCTAAAGGAATGAAATACCATAAAAACCCATACTATTTTGCGAAATTTTTGATGTTTAGGGCGTCGATTTTATGAGACCATTCTCTGTATCTTTTGGTTATAATTATATTTTGGTTGCTATTGATTATGTTTCAAAATAGGTAGAAGCTAAAGCTACCAAGACTGATGATTCGAAAATTGTTATAGATTTATCAAGTCTAACATATTCTCTAGGTTTAAAATTCCAAAAGCTCTAATATGATTGGGGCACTCACTTTTGTAATCGAACTATGTAGACTTTGATGAGAAGGCATCATGTGACTCATAAGGTGTCAATTACTTATCATCCATAAACTAATGGACAAGCGAAACTGTCAAATAGAAAGATCAAATCGATCCTTGAAAAGACGGTAAACCCAAGTAGAAAATATTGGACTTTGCGATTGGATGATGCCTTATGGGCATATAGGACTATATATAAGACGCCTATTGGTATGTCTCTTTATTGATTGGTGTTCAAAAAATCATATCATCTCCCAGTTAAATTAGAACACAAGGCTTATTATGTTATCAAGAATTTCAATATGAAGATGGATGAAACTGGAGAACATAGAAAGTTGTAACTATAAGA
This sequence comes from Trichilia minutiflora, assembly GCA_035590515.1. Classification (NCBI taxonomy): domain Eukaryota; kingdom Viridiplantae; phylum Streptophyta; class Magnoliopsida; order Sapindales; family Meliaceae; genus Trichilia; species Trichilia minutiflora. Next base: position 20,173 of record JAVXUL010095346.1, on the reverse strand, counting down.
GTTAGATGAAATTCGTAATGATGCCTATGAGAGTGCAAGAATTTACAAGGAAAAGATGAAGGCTTTTTATGACAAGATAATCTCTAGGAAAGAGTTTAAAATTGGTCAAAAAGTTCTTCTATACCATTAACGAACTTCATTTACTTCTAGGTCAGTTCCGTTCTCGTTGGATCGGACCTTTTGTTGCTACTAATGTTTTCCTTATGGTGTAGTTGAAATTCAAAGTTTAGCAACTTCCAAGATATTCAAAGTGAATACCATCGACTTAATCCTTTTTATGAAGGATTTCAAATAGATAACGTGACAGAATTGGATCTTGAGGATCCAATTTATATTGATTAAGGAGGGAAGAATTGAGTCGAGCTACCGACAATAAACAAAGGTGCTGCTTGGGAGGCAACCTAAGGGGAGTTCTTTTTCTTTCTATTTTCTTATGTTTACATTTATATTTTTAGTTATTTTTGCCTTTTTCTTCACATTTCACCTTACGTTGGGGACAATGTAAGTTTTAGGGGGAAGGAGGGTTAGGTTATGTTTTAAAAAAAAGAGAGACAGAGAGTAGTATTTTTAATTTTTGTGGTTTTCAAAAAAAAATTTGTTTTTGTTGTGTATGCCATTAAAAAGATTCAATTAAGCTTGAAAAAATTTATAACATGATTGAATAAGTAATCTTTCAACTTAAAGTTAATTAGTTTAGATATTCTCCTTGCAAATGGTAGTGATTAAATTTGGTAAACAATAACCGATGAGATTTTGAGCCTATAGACTAACACATCTACATTAGTTTCATTATTTTCTTTTATATGAGATATTATTCCATGGATTTGTTTCTCTAGAACTTACCTTACTTCTCCTTGAGGTCACATCAACACATGCATGCATGATTATAATTAAGACCTTCTTTGTTATAAGCTCCATAAGCCAAATAGCCTACCTTATAATTAATTTTTCTTTTGTTGAATCCCTTTGAGCTTTATCATTTTATTTTCATTATTTGTGAACCTACATTGCAAGATTTACAGCCAAAAAAACAATACCTTTACCTAAGCTAGAAAGCTAATGGAGCATTGTTTGTGATTATGATATGCATGGGTGTGTGAAGAATAAGTTCGCGGGTGTTTGATTTGTGGTACGACTATGATTGGTGAAATGGAACATGTTTCATCCTCAATTCATGAGTCCATTTTAATAAAAAAAATGAAAAAGGAAAGAAAGAAAATGATCGAAGAAATTGCATTTAATGTTACAAATTTCTATATTTATAGGAAAATTCTAGCTTTTTAAAGTTCTAACCTTTGAAGTGTTTTGTAGGTTTTTAACCATTATAGAGTTCTCAAATGTGAAAGTGAGATTCAAAGATTTTAAAGTGGATATTTTGATCTTTTCATAGTGGGGTGGATCATTCAATTCTGAGTTCATTTGGGCCCTCAAACATTACATCAAATTCAGTGAAGAAATTTGGATCGAACTCAAATTCTGGTTTGAGCAGTTGTTAGTAATTGGATCATATATGGACTTCTACAAATCGGATTAAGATGATTTAAAATGATTTTGAAAATAAGAAAAATTTATACAACTTTTATTTTTTGGGATTTGGGAGAAACTTGGCGACTAAAGGTCAAAATTCTGCTTGAAGTTGCTACACAAAAATTCCAGAAAACACTACTTTCCCAGATATATTAGGACTTTTATCTTATTTTTAATTAGATTAGGATAAGGATAATGTTTATAATATCCTGAGGAGATTTAATTGGATTTGAATACTAATTCTTAAGCTATAAAAGAAAAGGGGAGCTTAAAAGAAAAGGATGTCTCTTCCTCTCTTCTTTTGAAACTCTTTTCTTTTATAGTTTTCATCATGGCTTTGAGTGGTTGAACTCTTATACTTGATCAAGGGAAACAGAAACCTTCAGATCAACAAAACCTACGAGATCTAATTTGTTTTATTTTTCTTAATTTATACTTTGAGTATTGAATATTTTTTTGCACTTATTTTTATGAATGTCTTGTTTAATTATTAGGATGCATACTAGTTTATTATTCATTACAATCTATTGTTAAGTTAGGTCTCAAATCCGTAATTATTTGATCCATCTAATTTATGAAGCAACTAAGTTCTAACAATTTTTTGTGTAAGAAATTATTAAATCTTAGGAAAAACATTCGATTAAATTAAATACAACCTCTTGTGATTATATTGTTTAACTTCATCGATCTCTAAAAGTCTTAAAGCAGCTACTGGATTAAACCTTCAGCACTTGTCTTAGGTTATTTAGTAGTTAGGGTTAATTAGATCGCTTGTTTTCTGATTAAATAAATCTAAGAAGAGACAGTAAAATAATTCCAATAGTGAATATTCAAAGTATAAATTGATATGTACTTACATTAATGATGAGTTATAAAATTCCAAAGGTGGATGTTGACTTAGACCAAAGTTTGTTTTAATTGGTTTCGTATTTTAATTGCTACTTACTTAATTCTTTTTATTATTAATTATTTTGTTTTTTGTTATACACAATCCCCCATCCTTGTTAACATTGCACAAGATTAGGTTAAATACTCTCTGTGGGAACGATCTTTACTTACATTACTACATATATTTTTAGAAGTATAGGTTTTATAATTTGGTTGTCTACGATAGCACATCACCTACAAAGAAGACCTCTTTTCACTTATATTGCCTATTCGTATGTGCCTTAATTTGGTGATGTTAGAACCAGATAAAGATGATGTAGAGACTACTACCGAACCTGTAACTAAAGATCTATGAAAGATATACAAACTATCAGATCTAAAAGCTTTCATAATTATAAAAGTACCTTTACTAATTGATATGAGTACAAATACATATGAGAAGAATGAATATAGAAAGGACAAGTTGGAAGATATAGTTATACTACATGGGCCTATTACTCATTCCAAGGCCAAGAAACTTAAGGAGGTATTTCATAGATTCGTACAAGGGATTGTAGATCAAGAGTTAGTGACATGTGCATGAGCTAAAAGAGGAGTTTTAACTAAAGAATCAAGGCTAGTCCATCTTATTAGGACTTGTAAAGATTAAATTTAGGTCCAATATTAAAGTTTTTAATTAGTCATATGTTATTTGGGCTTGTCTTTATTTTATTTTAATTATTTTAATTTGATTTATAGTTGGTCTAATTACTAATTGGATCTAAATCTATAAAACTTTAGGATTTTCTATTCCTTTTAGGATTAGGTTTTTCTTTTAAGACTAAATATCTTTATAAACTTGGAAGGAAATTATTATTAAATGAATAAATTTTGATTTTTCTCTAAATAAGAATTGACTAATCTCCATAGTTTTTTCATGGATTTGAGAATGACTTATCAAAGGTTAGTAATCTTTATGGCATCAAATTTTTTTCTATTAATATTCTAAGTTTTTGAGTACGTTGTTATTCTAGGGTTTAGAATTCTATTCTTACAAGATTAAGGGATTTAGGAGTTTTGAACACTTGATTTGGGGGTTTCAAAACTAATTGTTATTGGGGTTTTCATATCATTTAGTATCAGAGAGTTAACTCAAATTAACTTTGAATAAGTTATCTCTATATTACTTGTTGTCTAAAACATATTGCTTTAGCTAATTTAAAAACTACATTTAAAAAAATTAAAAATTAAACAACCCACTACAATGCTATCTATAGTATATATATAATACCCATCTACAATACTGTCTACAGTTCATCGCTACAACCTCACATCTAATTTTTTTCTTTTCTTTTTTGGATTTTGACAATAATTGCTACAATAATCATATCCAAATTTCATTATTTTATTTTTCATTGATTATAAGATCCCATTCCTTATTAATTGTATAGTTTACTTCTAGAATAACCATTGATCTTTCTTAAAAGGACTTCTTTATTGAATTCAGAATTGTACTCTTGGATATTATTATTATTTGATTGGTTTGGCTAATCCAGAAAAGAAACCATAAGAGAATAGTCTTGAGTAGTAAAATGCAAGAGAGTATGAGCTCATAAGGAGGGTAAAAGCTTAACTATATAAAACACGAAAGGAATGATATCTACTTGAGTGAAACAGGTGAGGGAGTATGTGAGGTCCTTTTCAAATATTTTGTTTACAGTTTTATAATCACATTAAATAAAGGAATTAAAGGGAGTGACAACTAGTAAGATGTAATTTTTATGGTAAAGGCTATACAATCATAGTTTGAGAGGTTTAGTCGTGTACTTGAAAGGATGAGGGATGAAATGGAGAGACATTCTAGCCAAATAGAAGAGTTCAAACAAACATCTAACACTACTAATAATAGAAGGTAAGGAGTCAGAAATCTTCCTCCTGATGATGAATTCAAACAAGATAGTTATGGGGATGGTGAGAGCGATGCGGATACTCAATCTACTAAGAGATATATGAGAAGTGATGGTAGATAAGAAAAACATGATAAGAACATTAATAGTATTAAGATGAAGATTCCATCCTTTCAGGTTAAGAACAATGCTGATTTGCACTTAAAATAGGAAAAGAAGTGAAGCTTATTTTTTATTGTCATAATTACTCAGAAATGAAGAAAGTCAAGTTAGCAGCCATAGAATTCACTGACTATACACTCGTTTGGTGAGACCAAATAATCGTGAGTAGGCATAGAAATTGTGAAAGACCTATCGAAACTTGGGCTGAAATGAAGGCGGTCATGAGAAAGCGATTTGTACCTAGCTTCTACTATAGGGAGCAATATCAACAATTACAAGGGCTGACTCAAGGTTCTAAAAGCATAGAAGACTACTATAAAGAAATGGAAATTACTATGATTAGAGCTAATATTGAAAAAGATAGGAGGCTACAATGGTATAGTTCTTGGGTGGTTTAGATAGAGAAATAGCCAATATTGTTGAACTACAACATTATGTGAAAATAGAAGACATTGTTAACATGGTTATAAAGATAGAGAGGCAACTTAAACATAAGGGAATTGCCAAGGGAAATTCGGGTTCTTCATCTTAATAGAGGCTGAATTGGTCTAAGAAGGAGGATAAAGGTGTATTCAAGTCCAATGACTACAAAGACAAACCTAAAAATAAGAATACAACCTTGGATAAAGATAATTCTCATACTCAATCCTCTTCTGATAAGTATAGTAAAACTAAATGTTTTAGATGCTTGGGGGTAGGTTACATTACATCTCAATGCCCTAATAGAAAGGTTATGATCTTGAGAGATGATGAGACTATTGATTCTAAAAGTGATTCTAATTTTATACCTTCTTTAGAATATTGTATTAATGTTGAAAATCCTGTGAATGGTGATGCTTTAGTGGTTCGATGTACCCTTAATATGCCTATAAAAATGAAAGAGAAGAGCAGCGTGATAATATTTTTCATCCTAGGTATCATATAAATAAGAAAGTATGCAATCTAATTATAGATGGAGGTAGTTACACGAATGTAGCTAGTACTATACTTATTGAGAAATTGTGACTATATTATATGAAATATCCTAGACCATATAAATTGCAATGGTTAAATGAATGTGATAAACTGAAGGTAAACAAACAAGTTTTGGTGTCATTTTCTATAAGAAGCTATGTTAACAAAGTACTATATGATGTGGTACCTATGCATGTTAGCCATTTACTGTTAGGGAGACTTTGGCCATTTGATAGACGAGCATTGCATGACAGGTATAAGAACCATTATTCTTTTATGTTGAACGGATAGCATATTACACTTGCTCCATTGACACTAAAAAAGGTGTATGAGGATCAACTGAGACTTAGAAATTCTAGTGAAAAACCAAAAGAAAGTGAATTCGAGAGTTCAAAAAGAAAAGAATAAAGTTAATCCAATAGTGAGTGACTATGTAAGTGAGGAAAAGAATGAGAGTTTTGTAGGAGAGAAAAAATAAAACAAAAGAGAGAGAGTTTTCATGTAAAAGAAAAAGAATTGAGGAGTTCATATTATAATCAAAGATCAGTTATTATACTTATGTACATAGAGTCATTCTTATCTACTATTGACCTAGACCCTGCTTTGTCTAGTGGTATTGTATCTCTTTTGTAGGAATTTTCTAACATATTTCTTAAAGACATACCTAAGGGATTACCACCTTTAAGAGGCATTGAATGCCAAATTGATTTCGTACCCAGAGTTGTTATTCCTAACTAACCTGTATATAGAAATAAACCTAAGGAGACAAAAGAATTTCAAAGGCAAGTTAAGAAAAGGAATAAGAAATATGTAGCACAAGCCAACAAGAGGCGTAGAAGGGTGACATTTGAGCCTGGTGATTGGGTATGGGTGCAATGAGAAAGGAAAAGTTTCCTACTAAAAGGAAATCAAAGTTTAATTCAAAAGGAGGTGTCCTTTTCAAGTTCTTGAGAAGATCAATGACAATGCCTACAAAATTGATCTTCTTGTTGAGTACAATGTTTCTGACCTTTCTCCTTATGATATAAGTGAAGATTTAAGGATAAATCCTTTTGAAGAATGAGGGAATGATATAAGTACAAATGCACATGAGAAGAATGATCGTAGAAAAGACAAGCTGAAAGATATAGTTATACCACATGGGCCTATTACTCATTCCAAGGCCAAGAAACTTAAGGAGGTATTTCATGGATTGTAGATTAAAAGCTAATGATATATACATGGGTTAAAAGAGGAGTTTTAACTAAAGAACAGAGGCTGCTCCATCTTATTGGGACTTGTGAAGATCAAATTTAGGCTTAATATTAAAGTTTCTAATTAGTCATATGTTATTTGGGCTCGTCTTTATTTTATTTTAATTAGTATAATTTGGTTTATAGACTTATAATAACTTGGTATAATTACTAATTGGGTCCAAATCCATAAAACTTTAGGGTTTTTTCCTATTCTTTTTAGGATTAGATTTTTCTTTTAAGACTATAAATAGCCTTATAAACTTGGAAGGATATTATTATTGATTGAATGAATTTTGATTTTTCTCTAAGTGAGAATTGACTAATCTCTATGGTTTTTTTATGGATCCGCGATTGACTTATTAAAAGTTAGTAAGCTTTGTGGCGTTAAATTCTTTTCTATTAATATTCTAAGTTCTTGAGTACGTTGTTATTCTAGGGTTTAGAATTTTATTCCTATAAGAATAAGGGGTTTAGGGTTCTTGAACACTTGATTTAGAGGTTTTAAGACTAATTGTTCTTGAAGTTTCGCATCGTTTGGTATCTATATATTATTTGCTGTTTAAACATATTTATTCACCCAATTTTGAAACTACATTAATAATAATAATAATAATAATAATAATAATAATAATAATAATAATAATAATAATAATAATAATAAATTAAAAAAAATTGCTACAGTCGCGTATAGTATATATATAGTATCCGTGAACAATTTCTGTTTACAGTTTGTGAACAGTCACCATCTACAGTATCTGTAAATATTACATCGCTATAATCTTCATATTCAATTTTTTTTCTTTCTTTTCTGATTCTGATAATAATTGTTACAGTAACTATATCCAAATTTTATTTCGTTATTTTTCGTTGATTCTGAGATCCTATTTCTTATTAATTGTATTGTTTACTTCTAGAATAACTATTGATCTTTTTAAAAAGAACTTCTTTATTGAATTCAGAATTGTACTCTTACTTATTGTTATTCATTGATTTGTTTTGCTTATCTAGAAAAGAAACCATAAGAAAATGGTCTTGAATGGTAATAGGCCTATGTGACACAACTATATCTTCCAACTTGTTCTTTCTATGTTCATTCTTCTTATGTGTATTTGTACTCATATCAAATTGCCTTTCCAAGTTTGTATTGATTTATTTGATTCAGTATTTCAAGTAATAGTTTTCATACATATTGCTGTTGAAAATAACATTTAAGTAAAGTTGGCCATAGACATTATTTGCAAACCCACACCAAGCTAAAAAATTCAGAGGAAACAAAACTGAAAAGGCTAATTAATTAGCGGACTTGAGAGCATTCTGTCTTATAAACTGAAGAAAATGAGGGTTCAACTCTTTCACCACAGGATGCTATTTCAGCCTTTCAACCCAAGACAACAAAAACGGGTTTCTTCCTGAAATTGATATTTTTATCTCGATGACTTCTTCAGAAGCTTGATGGGTACTTAATACTGCATATACCATAATATCAAGAAGTCCAAAATTCTTTTCATCAATTTTCAGGGCTCTTTAAAAAAAAATTCTTTCATTCCTCTTTCCAACAAGTAAAATTTCTTAAGTATTTCCTTAATTGCTTTTTCATATGCTTCTTTGGCAGTCATAAAGACTCTACCTATAGCTTCAAACAGTTTCATTAAATTATTGAGAGTTAATCCTACTAAAAGACATTAGTTATAGCAGTACTAACTTTCCAAGCTTTTCTGTCTCTTTTTTACCTGCTATTGGATGAAAGTAGCCCGAAATCTGATTTGAGCTCTCTCATATGCATCTTTTAGCAGGAATCAAGGAGCATTTTTCTATGTCTCATCAATCTATTGAAGGATGATTTGTGACTCTGCTATTAGTTTTCTGTTGTGAACAAGCACAGGAACCTTCTTATAAATAGGATTGTATAGGAGAAACAATGGGCTTTTGTTGCTCAAATCTTCTTCTATATATTTGTTGATACAAGAAGTTGTAGTCGTCTTCAACCTCCAGCACCAGCTTATCTTCTTCCTTGATCTTTGGTTCTATAAACTGCAAAACAATGGAACCTCAGGGTAAAGGCAGTTTTCCGACGAAAACCCTTCGATACTTAAGTTAGTAAGGATTTTTCTTGTGTGTGGGAGTGATGAGAGCAGTCAAAAAAATCAGAGAAAAATTAAATGTCTAACGGCTGCTCTGTGTGTGTTATGTATGAATGTTAGAGAGAATGATTACTACTCCAAAAATTAGGTTGATTCATATGTGAATATTCTGTCTATATAAAGTTATACGTACCTCCCCTTATTCCTAGATTCAGTTACAATGGAATCATGAAATTTCGTACCTATTAACACGTGTTATTTTTTGATTGATGTGCTTTAAAAGTTTATCACGGGAATCGAGGGGTGTAACTATCATAGGTACTGTATCATGCCACGTGTATCTTAGAATATTTTGAAAAATAGTAGGGTCAGATACCTGATCTCCGAGACTCCGAGTCCTGATATTCCTTTTGAAAATGTGTCAGGCCTTTGATGACATTATATATTAATACCGTAGATGCTGTTCCACGTCACAGGTATTCCGAGGTTCCGATGTCGTATATAGTAGATGCTTAATCGAATACCCCGAGACAGGGTCTCGGATAAATGTTGCTGAGGATTTCTTCGAGCATATATTTATAGTGAATAATCTGAGAAAGATTCTCTGAACTAATAGCCTCGGATGGTTCGTCTGATCCGATTCTATCACTTCTACTATCGTAGAAAAAGGTCTCAGAACATTGTCGTATTGAAAGATTCGTAGAGAGAGTTATGTCCGTATGATGGGCTTGGGCCTTTGGGCTAGGCATTGATGAATATACCCAAATATTAAGCCCTTTAATTTTTAATTAAAAATTTAATAATTACTGCTCGACTGTCACATCACGCCATTTTTATTATCATCATCTGTAAGTTAACCTTTCTAAAAACGTAACTATTGTCCACATGACATCTTCCCATTAAAAGATAAGACTAAAAGAATGAGATATCCGGACCATAATAATTCGTTTTGAAAAGGTAGACCCCACAAGGATTCAAATTTAAAAGGATATGATTCTTGGCACTTCAGAATCGAGTGATGTGGCACTTCTCTGTCCATTGGATTCGAGACAAAGGTTTAGGGTTTTTCTGACAGACGTGCTCTAAAAGTTTATCGTAGGAATCGAGGGGTGTAACTGTCATAGGTACCGTATCATGCCACTTGTATCTGGGAATATTCTGAAAAATAGTAGGGTCGGATGCCTGATCCCCCGAGGCTTCGAGTCCTAATATTCCTTCTGGAAATATGTCAGGCCTTTGATGACACTATACATTAGTGTTGTAGATGTTGTTCTACGTCATAGGTATCCCCGAGGCTCTGATATCGTACATAGTAGATGCTTAATCAAATACCCCGAGACGGGGTCTTGGATAGATGTTACTGAGGATTTCTTTCGAGCATATGTTTACAGTGAATAATCTGAGAAAGATTCTCTGAACTAATAGCCTTGGATGGTTTGTCCGACCCAATTCTATCACTTTTACTATCACAGAAAGAGGTCTCGGAACGTTGTCGTATTGAAAGATTCGTGGGGAGAGTTTTGTTCGTATGATGGGCTTGGGCTTTTGGGCTGGGCATCGATGAATATACCCAAATATTGAGCCCCCTAATTTTTAATTAAAAATTTAATAATTACTGTTCGACTTTCACGTCACGCCATTTTTATTATCGTCATCTGTAAGTTAACCTTTTTGAAAACGTAACTGTCGTCCACGTGGCATCTTCCCATTGAAAGATAAGATTGAAGAACCGAGATATTCGGCTCGTAATAATTCGTTTTGAAAAGGTAAGCCCCACAAAGATTCAAATTTAAAAGGACGTGATTCTTGGCGCTTTAGAATCGAGTGAGGTGGCACTTTCCTGTCCATTGGATTCGAGACAAAGGTTAAGATTTTTTTGATCTTCTCCCCCATTCTTCTATAAATATTCTCCCCTTTTCTGAAGTCTGTTTTTCTTTTATTTTCTTCTTCATCTACAACAGGCTGTTCTCAGAGCTTTTCGACGATCTTCAATAGAATTCTGATCGCAGCTTTCAATCAATTCTCCAAAGTCTCTTCCTTCAAGTTTTTTTCTTTAGAGTATTCGATAAGTTTTTCATCAATTCTTGTTTGTTATTATTTTTTGAAAGTTTTCGTACTTGGTTACTATATACCTAGACACGATAGAATGCATGCAAAAATTTGTTAAAATGATTTAATAGCCTCTTATAGGCATTCAGGACCTGTAGAGAAGAATTCATTAGTCCAAAAATTATTAGTAACATATTAAAGACAGAGACTTAAATGCCGTCTCGATTCGGACTTAATAGGATATGATGGTTTTGGTAATAATAGGAAGTTCTTGAGTTATCAATTATCCTCAAATAGCCCTAATAACTTTTTCATTTTTGTTTTCTAGGCAGAAATGGCTTCTACTTTCAGCTTTTCTTCCACACTTGAGACTATTACTGGAGGAGATAACTTGGGGAGGGAACTGGCATTGGTGACTAACTCACTATCGTTGTTCGAAGCCCGATCTTCGTATGAACATGATTGGTTTGTCTCCATTATCCTTGAGACAAATTTAGAAGCCTATACGATATGCTTTGGAATCCACAAAGACATATACCTTCGAGCCCTCAAGGCCAACAAAAAATCCAGTACCCCCCTGAAGAAGAGATAGCCTTGAATGAAGAGTTGTTTTTCCTCGGAGCTAGGTTACCATTACAACCATACTTCTCTAGGATTTCTAGTGCATTTATGATGGCTCCTTACCAGCTCAACCTGAACAGTTGGAGGACACTGTCAAGTTTATTTGTACTTTGGAGCCAAATAAGTGATTCCCTCTTTTTCTGGAAGAGATAGAGCATTTATTCGTGTTGAAAAGAAACCTTGAGAGGAATCCGGGATGGTACTATTTACAAGTTAGGCCTTGAAAATCTAACCCAATTAAAAGAAAATCGACTTGCAATAAAGATTAAAAAAATAAGTGATTTTTTGTAGACAAAAATTAGAATTTCAAGCCTCTTAACGATGCTCCGAGGCACTTCCGTAATGCTTTGGTAGGGGGGAGTCAGTATAAATCCTTAAAATTTAGAGGTAATCAAGCTGGCAAGATCTCAATCACCTGATCAGAGAGCTCTATTATCCGATATGATTTTATTCGCCTTGGGCTTAGTTAGGACTTACTCGAGTAAGGAATATATAAACATGCAGAAGAGAGCATTTGCCCAGAGTAAATATCCTATTTTCGGAATATCCTTGTTACAATGTTAACTTTATACTTGTGATTAATTGCTTGTTTATTATGCCTACAGGTTACTAATCCGTTTGTGTCTTCTCTTTTGCAGAAATAATGACCTCCAAAGATACTCTAAGAAATGCCTTGGCTTCCCTAACTTAGTTGGCAAGCAAGAAACCAGCTAAGATATCCAAGCAATCTCAGAAAAAACTAGTTGAGACCTCCAAACAGCCACAACAAAAATAGGCTGAAACTTCAAGGTGATTACCCCTCGAAAGGTATCAACCAAAAGTCGGCTGCCTTGTAAAAAAGAATTAGGGGTCAGTTGTACTCTCGGAGTCAGAATTCGAGACCTTTTCTTTTCCTCCCATAATAAAAGAAAAAGGAAAAAGGTTCATAATCGAGAATCCTTCCACCAAGAAAGCCTAGAAGAAGATTAGATCCGGGGGAAATGATGCCCCAAAAACTTTTTGCAACAATTTTTTTTGATCGACCAATATACTTGAGCTCCGGTCAGATGATCTTAACAAAGTGAAGCGGCCACATTATGCTCATCTCCTAGGGCTTATCAGCGACATAGGGAAAAACCTCTCCCCAGGAGTTACTCAGAAAATAGAAGGTTGGGGGGATACCAAGGCTATGGAATTCATGTATAAATGGGGAATATGGGTAAGTTTCATCATCTTCCTTTCAAGAACCCTCTTCTTATAACTTGCTAATAATTCCTTTGATTGCAGGCAGTCCAACAAATGAAGTCCCAGTTAGAGGCCCCGAAAAGATGATACTAATAAACTCAAGAAACTGAAAGATGAGAATGCCTGCTAATAAGTCACTAGAGAAGGCTCAGGCAACTTTAGTGGTGGAGAGAACTCAATTTGAAGAAAAAGAGGTAGTGTGGTCAAATGAAAAACAACAACTGAAAATTTGAGTGGCAGCCTCGAAATCAAAGCAGACAAGTATTGGCTTTGAGAATGCCAACTTAAAGTCAAGGCTTTCCCAGAAAGAGTCAGAGCTGAAATTATACAGGAAGAAAGCTGCTGTTGAAATCAAGAAGGCTCAGGATGTTGCAGCAAGGGCACAAGCTGCAGCAGAAAAGGCACAAGAGGCCACAACAACAGCTGAGGCTGAAGGTGTAGAGAAAATGGATCGGGCCATCGATCTTACTTGCCTTACTTTCATGGGGCAGTATCCTCATCTCAACCTCGGATGGCTCTATAAGGCTCTTGGGAGGGAGATGCCACAATTTAAAGTCCATAATATAGAAGTACCTGAGGGAACTCCTGCCTTGGATCCTGTTCCCGAGACAAATAAAGAAGTTTCAGCTCTTGACCCTTCGACTGAGGTTACTCACGTCGATCCTCCGATAATTCAAGAATCACACACCGTTGATCCACCTGCAGACTTTATAACTGACCCAAAACCTAAATCTCCCAAGAAGGAAAGCGATGCCAAAATAGCAGAGGCTTAGATTTCAGGCATTTGTAATATTTTTTCATTTTCTTTTTGCTATAAACAAAGTATTTTTTTCTCAATGAAAAGCTTTTCCTCATACTTTGTCCTTGAATTTTCCATTCCTGTGCTTAGATAAATATCTGTTTTAACTCAAAAAAATTTTGAATGCATTACGTAGCAAAAACATATTCACATGGGCAACTTTACTTTAGACTGATGTAAATTGTTTGAAAATTTTGATCAAGTACGAAGTCCGCTAATCAATAACAATATTAAGGCTTAACTGAAACCAAGTAATTATGAGAAAATTCACTTAAGTGATGGCATCAGATCAAAAGATAAATAATAATCATCTGAGTAAAAGGATAAATATCCAATTTAGAGACAGAATATCAAATCAAAAACAATTAATTTTAATAATTACAATATGAACAATATGTTCAACAAATGAGAATTAACAAGTCTATTTATTTAATGATCCAATTAAAGAAATAATAAAAAGTATAACAAACCGTAGGTAATATACGATCTTGGATCATGGACGACATAGTCCTGTACATGAATGAGATTGGGGATGACGTGATTCTTATAATGAGCCTCTGACATTATAGTCTAGAAAGCCTCGGAATAATATGATTCCTTAAGTTTCATACATTCTTATCATAGAAATGACATGGTCTTGTTGGTATAAGGTCTTCTGGGGGATGACATGGTCCCAACAGTTTGTCTCAAACAACATAGTCCATATGACCACAGAACGACGTGATTTTATAAGTTGTAAAATATCTTTAGCATGGAGATGACGTGGTCTCATTGGCATAAAGTGTTTTGGAGGACGACGTAGTCTTAACAGCTAGCCTCGGACGACGTGATCTATATGACCTTGGAACGACGTGATTTCATAAGCTATAAAATATCCTCAGTATGAAGATGACGTGGTCTTATTAGCATAAGGTCTTTTGGGGGACGACGTGGTCCCAACAGTTGACCTCGGATGACATGGTCCATATGACCTCGAAATGACGTGGTTCCATAAGCTGCAAAATATCCTTAGCATGAAGACAACGTGGTCTGGTTGGCATAAGGTCTTCTAGGGGATGACATGATCATAATAGCTGGCCTCGAATGATATGGTCCATATGGCCTTGGAACGATGTAGTTCCATAAGCTGCAAAATATCCTTAACATGGAGATGACGTGATCTCATTGACATAAGATCTTTTATTGAAAGATTCGGCCAGCCTTGGCATAGGAATTGGATATAAAGAGAGTGCTTAAGAGAGAGGCATAATTAAAATTCTCCATAGAGTAAGTATTTATGATGCCAGATGTGAGCTCGAGGAATTTGGTCCAAAGGGGTCGGATCAAGGATAATACAACTTTAATCTGTCAGTGTTTCAAAAATTTTTAACTGGAATGCCATTCAGGGTCTCAAGTTTATAGACTTCTGGTCTGAGTATTTGGATGATTTTGTATGGTCCTTCCCAATTGGCTCCAAATATCCCTTCATTCGAAAGTTCGGTGTTGAGAGTTACTCGTCTGAGGACTAGATCTCTTCTCTGAAAAGTTCTATGTCTGAATTTTTTATTGTAATATCGGGTCACCTATTATTGATAAGTTGTTACCCGTATTGCGACCTCGTATCTATTTCCTTTTAATAGATCCAAATCTAGTCTTTGGCTAACCTCATTCTTCTCTTCATCATAGTCTTACACTCGAAAAGTCAAGACATCAATCTCGATCAGAATCATGGTTTCACATCTGAAAGTTAATAAAAATGGAGATTCCCCTATTGCTATTCTGGGAGTGATTCTGTAGGTCCAGAGTATTTCAAGTAGCTTGTCAATCCAAACCCCCTTATGTTCTCTAAGTTTTTTCTTGAGTGCTTTCTTGACGACTTTATTGGCAGTTTCAACCTGTCCATTAGCTTGAGGATGTGCTAGAGTAGCAAACCTCAGATCAATACAGAAATCCAAACAGAATTCCCTGAACTTGGCATTGTCAAATTGCTTTCTAATGTCGATCACCATACTTGTGGGACTCCAAAGCGGTATATTACATTCTGCGTGATGAAGGCTGTTGTCTTCTTCTCTGTTATGCTGGAGAGTGGCTCTGCTTCCATCCACTTTATGAAATAGTCTATCGTCACAATCGTATACTTGGTGTTGACTCGGGCGATTGATAGTGGTCCAATCAAATCTAGACCCCACTGAGAAAAAGATCATGAAATTGAGAGGTAGGAAAGCTCTTCGGGGGGCTGCCTCGGGATATCTCCATGGATCTGACATTCATGGCAAGATTGAACCAACCACAAAGCATCTTGTGAGATTGTCGATCAATAGTATCCTAACCGAATAATTTTATACATTAAAGAGCGAGCCCCTCTATGACTTCCACAAATTTTAAAATGAATTTCTTCGATAATTTTATTAGCCTCATCTAGTCTTAGACATTTTAAATATGGCAAGCTAAAATCACGTTTTATAGAGTATATTATTAATAACAGCGTACCTGACTGATCTGTTTTTTATCTTTCTTGCCTCGTTCTTGTCAGCTGATAATTCTTCGTACTGAATATAATACTTCAGTTCTTTCATCCACTCCGGGTCAAGAATTTCCTGCATGATAGCAACAAAATCTTCTTTCAGATCTACACTCCTCTGAGTCAGGACTTCAATTGGTACCGAGGCCAATTTTGCTAAGGAATCAGTCCTGAAATTTTTTATCCGAAAAAGTTATTTTACTGTGATATTTTGAAATGTTACCATTAGCTTTCTGATTAGGGTCAAGTAAGCCTGCATGTTATCCTCCCGAGCCTGGAACTACCAGTTAATCTGATTGATAATCAACTGTGAATAACTGTTTATGACTAAATTCAGGGCTCTTAAAGCTTGAGCTAATTTGATTTCATTAATCAACGTTTCATATTCTGTTTCATTGTTGGTTACTTTGAAATCAAATCGTAGAGAATACATGACCTTTTCTCCATCTGGCCTCCTTAAGATTATTCCAGCTCCACCTCCATGAAGGTTTGATGCTCCGTCAACATATAGTTGCCAAATATCCTTCAAGATCATAGGGCCAGATATACTATTTTTGTCTTAAATGTTATTGATATCCGAGACCTATAATACTGTCAGCTGTTTCGAGATTGTTCATTATGCCATAAAATCTATTAGTGCCTGCCCCTTAATGGATTTCTGAGGCTTGTAATCTATGTTATACTCACTCAGTTCAACAGACCACTTTATCAATCTTCCTGACAAATCTGGTTTATAAAGAATTTGTCTCAAAGGTTGATCTGCCATCATAACTATCTGATATGCCTAAAAATAAGGGTATAACTTTCTGGCTACAGTGATAAGTGAGAGAGCAAAATTTTCTGCTAAAGTATATCTTGTCTCAGCGTTCAGTAATGATTTGCTCATGTAATAAACGGACCTTTACACCCTTTCATCATCTTCTTTCACGAGAACAGAACTTACTGAGTGTTCACTGACTGTTAGATCGAGTGCTAAACGTCTCCCTTTCTAGGGCTTACTAAATGGGGAACATGAGCTAAATACTCTTTGAGCTTTCGAAAACTCTTATCACAACTCTCGTCCTACTCAAGTCTCTTTCCTTTTCTCATCATCTGAAAGAAAGAAAAATACTTGTTAGTGGATTTTGAGATAAATCTTCTCAGGGCCGCCAGTATTCTTATCAGACTCTGCAGTTCTTTTATTGTAATCGGGGGCTTTAAATCCAGGATAGCTTTGACCTTTTATAGGTTGGCCTCAATCCCCCATTTACTGACCATGTACCCGAGAAATTTTCTAGCTCAAACTCTAATTTCTCGGGATTTAATTTTATATTATACCTCCTCAAGTAAGAGAAGGTTTTCTTCAAGTGTCTGGTATAGTTCGAGGCCTTCATAGATTTTGTGATCATATCATGTACATACACTTTCATGGTTGACCCGATCAAAGGTTTAAAAACCTTATTGACTAGCCTCTGGAATATCGTCCCTGTATTTTTTAATCCAAAAGACATGACTGTATAATAATACAGCCCTTAGTCAGTAATGAATGTTGTCTTGTTCTAGTCGGATTCATGCATTCTAATATGATTATACCTCAAGAAAGTATCCATAAAACTGAGAAGTTCATGGCCTACCGTGACATCTACCAGTTGATCCATCTTTGGCAAGGGAAAGCTATCTTTGAAGCATGCTTTGTTCAGATCAGTGAAGTCCACACACATTCTTCATTGCTCATTAGCCTTCTTCACCATCACTACATTGATAATCCACTCATGGTATTGGACTTCTCGGATAAACCCTGCTTTTAAAAGCTTGTCAACTTCTGTTTTGATAGTCTCCCATCTATCAGCGTTAAATGTTCACCTCTTCTGAGCCATTGATTTAAAATTTAGATTCACTGTCAATTGATGAAAGATAACCCAAGCACTTATCCTTGGCATGTCATCATGGGATTAGACAAATACATTAGCATTTTTCCTTAACACTTTAATCAGAGATGCCTTATGATCGGGGGTCAAGTTAGACCCAATCTTCACAGTTCTCTCTAATTTCTCATCATCCACAACCACTGGTACCATTTTTTCAGTTGGCTCGACAGATGATGATTTCTGAAATTGACCACATTTTCTAGAGAATCTTCTTGTCGATCATCTTCGACATGTCTCATAGTTCTTTCTTTTAATGGATGTTTATGAATACAATAAGAACTCCTCGAAGCAGTGGCAAAGCAGAATTGGGCCTCCCTCTGATTGTCTCTTACAATCCCGATTCCATCTCCTACTCTAAGCTCTAACTTCAGGTAGTGAACACTCTCCACTGTTTTTATAGATCGAAGAAATGGTCTCCTCAAAATCATAGAATACGACATCTTGAGATCCACGACCTGGAGTTTTATCATAGTGATCTTCTGATATAGTCTGTCATCCATTGTTACTAGCAATTGCACTGTTTGCAGGGGATATACACATGACTCCCTGAATTCATGCAGAGTGATCTCGATAGGTCTCGGTCTTAGGTTCTCAATGCCCAAGAAATCTAAGGTTTCTTTAAAAATAATATCGGTGGAACTCCCTATGTCAATCAATATTCTACTAATCTGAGAAGTCCCCACCGTTAGTGTAACAACTAGAGCATTGTCGTGTGGATAGTAGATCCCACATTCATCTTCATTCGTAAATAGTATTAGGACCGAGGCCACCTTTGGTATCTTCTCTGCACACACATTCATTATATGCGGCTCAATATTTGTGTTCGACAAAGAGTACCAAAAGTAATTTTTTTGAGATCTATTTGAATTTTCAGCCAATGTGGGGCCTT
Source organism: Trichilia minutiflora (assembly GCA_035590515.1). Classification (NCBI taxonomy): domain Eukaryota; kingdom Viridiplantae; phylum Streptophyta; class Magnoliopsida; order Sapindales; family Meliaceae; genus Trichilia; species Trichilia minutiflora. The sequence continues at coordinate 1,451 of JAVXUL010095346.1, read as the reverse complement.
TCGTAATTATCATTGCATCATCATGCCTTTGGCCTTGCCTTGGATTTTGGGCTCTCTCATCATTTTGAGCCATAAACTTGGTCAGGTAGTTATTCCTGATCAAAACTTCAATCTGATTCTGCAAGTGATAACAGTCATCTGTCAAATATTCTACATCTTGATAGAACTCATAGAATCTATTCTTCGCATACCTTGTTGGCTTGGCTCGGATTGGACAGGGATCTAACAAAAGGGTCTCCCGCCTTTTTACCTCCTCTAAAATCTGAGAGAGGGATACATTCATTGGAGTAAATTTTCTCTTCTCTTTTAACTAAGCCACTCGTCTCGGATCATCTCACCGAGGTAATCTTCTTGTATAAGGCTCCTCCCTGCATCTATCATTCCAGTAATACTCTGGGGCTCAGTCTCTCCCACGATTCACCTCAGAGAACTTTCTCTTATCATTCTTCCATCTCTTATTATCGGGCTTCTTGAACCGGTTATTATCTCTCAGAGGAACACCCGCTGATTTCTCCTTCTTTATTTTTGATATTACCTGATTCTCAACTTCAATCTCATCAAATAATTTCCTCCGAGCAGCTTCATAAGTTTTCATCGAGGACTTACATATAGAGTACCAAGCCCTATCTATTTTTAGCCCCTGTATCAATCCTTCCAATGCTAAAGGATGATGAAAGGCTCCCAACTCGAGCATTTTTTCATAATACCTCTTGGTGAAACTTCTGAGACTTTCTTCGTTTACTTGTTTGAGTAACAATAAGGAACTAAAAGTCTTGGTACTAAAAATTACTCCTCGAAACTCATTGATGGATACATTATACAATTATCCGAAGTCTCGGATACTCTCTAGAGTCAAACCTACAAACTATTTCCTTACCTGTCCTTCCAGGGTCAATGAAAATAAGTGGCATATTTGGTCTTTGCTCAGGCCCTGGACAAGCGTCATCTTATGAAAGAAATTTATATGTAATGATGGGTTTGTTTTCCCAAAAAAGGGGCAATTTGGGACATCTTAAACTTTCGAGATAAAGTCTGGTCCAACAGTTTGGGGGTAAAGGGTGACTTCAAGTATGGCCCCGTTTGTTGGATAGATTTATGATCGGTTGTCGAATCCGTCAAAAATAAAATACCAACTCAGTTCTAAAAATAAATTTATAGATAGCGATGAGTGGGATCGTCTCCACAGGGAACGGAAGAATTTAAATCTTTTTAAACCAGAAAATAAATCAATCGAACAATTAAATAAAATCGCGATAATTAAAATAAAATTAAAACTAACAAAATTAATTAAATTAACAAAACTAAAAATAATGTGACGGAGAAAAATCAAATGTGCGAGGATCTAGTCAAAGGAATAATTCTCGGATTGGTTTATACGGATTGATCATTGAAACAAAGACGCTTTTATTATCTTGATAAACCGGTTATAGTTACTAGTACAAGCAGGTGCA
>JAVXUL010095318.1:0-21245 GCA_035590515.1 Trichilia minutiflora | reverse complement strand
TACGAAGAGTTTTCTTTTACAGCCAACGGAGCAGTGCAGGTTGATTCGCTCATCTTCACGATTTCGGCAGCCAACTCAGCCAACGGCTACCTGGCTCTGACTTATTCCAAGAGCGGCTTTACGGCCGATTCGGCCGAGTTCACGGGAGGTAAGGGCCCAGCCGGTGCCTTGGCTGCCACCGCCAACGGTACCTTCACTGCTGTCGGCGGTACGCCCTCCAACTCGGCAGCAGCTAACCGGATTCAGTTTCCACAGTACGATGCCACGGCCAGCAACGCCACCCGCACCTATCGCATGGCATTCAACGCGGCTTCTGGCTTGGCCCTGGTCAGCGGCAATAAGCTAACCGTACGCCTGCACGTGGCCGTGAGCAGCAGCAGCGATGCACGCTACGTATTGCTACGCAACGTAACCATCAAGAGCAAGCAAACACCGCTGGCTACCCGCTCAGCCGTGGTTACCAACCTGGGCCTCTACCCCAACCCCGCCCACGCCACCGTGCGCCTGGAGCTGCCCACCGCCGCCCCGGTCGCCCGCCTGCAAGTCTTCGACCTTACCGGCCGCGCCATGCAGTCGGCCACCTTCAGCGGCAGCAGCTACCAGCTCACCACCAGTGGCCTAGCCCCCGGCAGCTACTTCGTGCGGGTGCAGGCCGGCGCAACCACGCTGGTGCAGCGCCTCGTGGTGGAGTAGGGGAGTGGGTGCCTGAATGAGAGCGGCCCCGCCAGTAGTGGTGGGGCCGCTTCGTATATACCCGGTAGCTACTTTTGCCCTATGTCCGCCGACCCTGCCGCCCCCGCCCCGCGCCCCCCCTTAGCTTAAACACTAAAATTAAACTAAAGATGAGTACTCTAGAAGTATAAAATCACTAAGAAGAATCTACTCTTAAGGCAGTCTATAATTTCTAAAAAAATAACTTTAACTAATTATTATCGACTTAAGTAGATCTAACCCAGTAACCCTACGGTCCAATTGATTTCAATTATGGAGGAATTTTATCTCAGCTAAAAGCCTAACTAATTATTTTTCAAACTCTCAATTCTTAATCAATTTTTGATAACTTCATTTTTGCAAATTTTATTTATTTGAAAATAAATTAAGCATCTATATAGACATATTGTTCACTCCCTCTCTCTCTCTCTCTGTATTTTCTTCCATTTCCTTCTTCACCGGCTATCGATTCCAAAGAATACGATATTAATCAACCACTCGTTTCCTATGTGAAGAAGTTTTTTAATGTCTTCCCTTATACATGATGGTAATTATGTAGTTAAATATATAATTTTTCTTCTTAATTGTTAATTTTTTCTCCATGCTCATGTTAATCAGATGTTTCAATGCTTTGTGTTTGTCTATCCATTGATGATTCATCTGTTGCATCAAGTGCATAATCTATTGAATTTCAATGACTGGGTGAAGTTCAACAGGCGTCGTGCTGAAGCATGACATCGAATCCTCGTCGTACATTAACATATTGCAAAGGGAAAAGAGAAAATTAATTAATGTTGCCTTTACATTCAGTGCATAATTCGTATATATAATCCTTCTCTGTCGTTGGGGTTTTAATTTTTGTGTAAATCTTTACTTCTATTTCTTCAGATCGTATTGAAGCTTAAGTAAAAGCAACTGATTTTGAAACTTAAGATGATCAACCGTTTCCGAAAGTTAATTATTTTCTTGTTGCGCCTCTCTTGCATCAGTATCACTGTGCAAGCCGTAAATAAACGGAGTAAACTAACCATCTACAGCGTTTCGGACATGTATAAATATATGTATATATTTCACCATCTTTATCCTTCTTCTCAATTTTTCATTTTGATTGTTAAGATTTCTTTTTAATGCTATATATATACACCGTACGTAGCTTGATAAATACAGGGTAATATTTGGTTGCTAGATAGAGCTAACTTCATTCGAGTTTTCATCCTCACGTTGGCTTTGCTTTATGATACTAGAGAGATTGAAGACGGTGGTTTTGGTAAGTAATTTTTACAAGTATTTTAACTATTTAATTACGATTTGTTTCTTGAAGTGAGAATATCAGACCCAAAAGTATATTTAAAGTATTTAAATGACTTAATATTCTTTCTCACATAGTCGAATTAATTATTTTTAGTACATGCTTTACTTAAATTCGATATACTATCAAACCTAAGGATTCAATTTAATTTGATATGCAGCCAACACCGTCGATCTCTTGGCTCGGTTGAAAAACAACGCAGCTTGGATTACACTACGTGATTGGTTTTATGGTAAGATATTTATGATAAATTAACTATTGTTTCATTACTTTACTGGTAATTTCGGTTGAACTAGTAATTTATTTTTACTACTATCAAATTGATAGAGTATGATGACGATCCGATGAAGAATGGTTGGTTTGGTTGCTGCTGGTCAAAATGGTTACGTGCATGGTGCAAACTTGAAGGGTTGAAGATTAATGTATGGCAGCACGCATAGAATGGATTTGCTGTAGTCGAGGGTTAGTAGAGGAAAACTTAGGCAATTCTGTTCGTGTTTTGTATGATAATCTCGTCATTTTGTATATGGTATGAAGGTCCTCCGGATTACTTGTATTAAATTTATATACTTTACTTTCCTTGCACATAACTTTTAAAATAAAATAGTAATTATTTTATATATAATTTTTTTAATTTAAAAATACACATGTCTATTTTTTTTATAATATTAACTTACAGTCCAACATTAATATCTATTTGACTGATTTATTTTTTCATTTTACCTTTTTTTTTATAAAGAGAAGTTTAATTAAACATCAATTTTGATAAGCTTTATAAAAAATAAGTATCTTTTTTTTTAATGTGCGCATATATATATAAATAAATTCTATAAAAAAAAGTTATAAAAAAGAGTTTTTACTTATCTTTTTTTAGGCACCAATTTTTTTGGATATTATAAATTTTTTAGGTCACTTTTTAAAAAATTTTATTTTTATTATTATCCTTAATAAAAAATATTAACAATCAATTCGCTCTTCTATCTCTTTATTTTTTTAATCTCCAAAACCCTAATAATAGAAAAAAAAAAAGTTTTCAATAAATTATTGATCAAACAGATTTATCTAAAATTTTTAACATTTTATGTTACAAAAAGCTTCTTTTTTACTTTTAAACTAAAAAAAAGTCCCACCAAATAGGCTCTTAACTTTTAACCTAAAATAGTCTAATTCAAAATATTAATCCATAATACAAGTCCATATAGACGTGACAAAAATCTTACTCTGGTCCAAATATAATCAAAAGTGTATTCATGTTTGAATAAAAAAAATCTATTTTTTATATTTGGATAAATATTCGACTTTCCTACTAAGTGAATACAACATTAATATTTTGAATAAGATTATCCAAATTCTCATACATTTATAAAAAGTTTGAATTTACAAATTTCATATATAAGTTATGTATATGTGCCCTTGTATGCATTTTAGCAACATTATGAATATACCAAATATTAATGTTTGGGCAAGTAATCCACCAAATTGTAATGATACAAAATAACAATCTTTTCTTTTTTTAATAACACAGTATCAAATTGCCTTAATTTTTAAAATTACAAATTATAAATTAGTTTATTTGTTATCTATATAACAAATTTATTTAGTTGGTTAAGGTATTTGATCTTGATATTATAGACCAAGTTTAATTTCCATATCAATACTCATGTATATTTTTATATTTTATTAATTTTTTATAGTATAAATCCTATCTGAATTTTTCTAGAATCATCTTTAAATTATATTCGCTCCACATTTACATACAGTTGTTTTTCAGTTTTATTATATTCATATTTTAATTAAGTATGGTACAAATATTTCTTTATTCGAATCATTCAAATTTTTTCCAGTATGATTTGAATCCAAATAATTTTGCTACCTCTAAACCCATCTTTCTTAGGCCTTTAAAGAAATGTTCAATATAAAAAATAATTCAAATATATTAATAAATAATAATTATAAAAACTATATAAAAATTTTTTACTTATTATTTGTTGGTGTTACGCGAAGAATAGGAATCAATAGTACGTAGATCCTTTTTCCCTCTTACAATGAGACCAAAGGACTCCGTCATGTCAAGATCTTCTTGCTTCATTTCATTTGGGAACTTCCAATCAAATTGGTAAACTAATTGAGCCAATAGCAACTCAACATTGGGTAGTACAAATTTTATGCCTGGATACAATCTCCTTTCGATCGGCACCAGATGGGTTATTCAGCATCTGTCCCCTATGATCAACTGATTTATCAAATAATCTCTCAGGATGAAATGTCTTTGCTTCAATCCAGCACCTTGGATCTCTTCGAATTGCACATCCGTTGGTATTCTAACAACTCTCTCTACTTTTTCTTAGAAGTAAAAGCTATAGGCGCACAAGAGTGCAACGTCAAGGTTTCTCTCTGGTTACTGCTTTCGAGAAATTCAACTCATGAATGCCGTTTTCATCAGCATTTCCCTTTATGTCAATGACTTGTCTCACTTCCCCTTGTGCCTTTTTAATCACTCTAGGGTTCTTCAACATTTCTGCAATTGCCAAATCTATAGTAGTTGATGATGTCTCACTAACACCGATAAAAATGTCCTGGAAAAAATTAATTAATAATAATTTCTGTTAATCTAGCCACATTGTTTAATTAAAGAAGAATTAGTAACTTAACTTGAAAGTAATTACATATATGCTATCCAGAATGTGTTGAAGTCACGTGCAAGTTGAAGTGATCCAAGTCAAGCATTTAGATAGGAATTTAGTTTGAGTATTGCAAAATAAAAGGAGTCAAGATATGATCTCCTGATTGTATGGCACGTTCCAGTATTTTCTGTATTTCTAGTTGATTTTTTGTATTATTTAAATTGCAAGTTTAATAAAATTACGCAGCTCTTCCACACAAAACATATTTTCCATTACAAAATTTGAGTTTAACAGTGGTATCAGAGCTAGGTTCCTGTCTTTTTAAAATTCAAACTCAAGCCATTAACCTGTCCTTCTCAAATACTACCGTCCTTTCCTCCTTTTTTAAAAAGTCAATCAAAATAGTTCCACATTAAGATGATGCGTGATCCACAGCTAACCATTCCTATCCTAAAAGGTGATAATTATCCTTTTTGGGCAGTAAAAATAAAAACCTCCTTAGTTCCTATGATTTGTGGGAAACAATTACAAATGACTGTTCATCAGTTGTAGATTCAGAAGGATTAACTCAAGCTTAGAAGAATGATCTAAAAGATAAAATGAAGAAAGATGCGAAAGCCCTTTCTATTCTACAACAGGGGGTGGATGACAGTTTATTCCTAAGAATCATGGGAGTTGAAACAGACAAAGAAGCTTGGGAAATATTGCAGAAAGAATTCTAGGGGTCCAGTCAGTGATCACGGTGAAGGTTCAATCCCTAAAAAGAGAGTTTAAAAATCTGCTGATGGAAACTACAGAAAAAGTAACAGATTTTTCTAATAGGGTGTAAACCATAGTCAATCAATTGAAGATTTATGGTTATGAAATGAAAGAGTAACAAGTAGTGGAGAGGATACTCAGAGGATTACCATCTACATATGATCCATTGGTAATAGCCATTGAAGAGTCAAAGGATTTGAGTAAGCACTCAATCCATGACTTGATGAGTTCATTGTTATCACATGAACTCAGATTACAACGAAATGAGACACAACCAAGTATTGAAAAAGCATTTCAATTTAAGACAAATGGAGGGTGTGAGAGAGGATCATCCAATTATCGAAGAAGGGGTCGAGGTAATAGAGGTAGAGGGAGAAGTCAAGTACAGGATCGATCATAGAGAGAGAAGAAAGAATTTCCTGAATGTCGATTCTGCAAAAGGAAAAATCACACTGAAGAGGATTGCTGGTACAGAGATGAAAATCAATGCTACAATTGCAAAAAATTTGGCCACATAGCCAGAAATTGTAGACAAAAAGGGGGAAAAAGCTAATTATCATCAGGAAGAAAATGGCAACACCAATGATGAGAAGCTGTTTTCATGTTTTGTGAAAAAAATAGAGGAAGAGAACAATATGTGGTATCTTGACAGTGGGTACAGCAATCACATGACAGGACATAAAAAGTTGTTTTGTCACTTAGACAACAGCCAAACCAGAATTATTACCTTGGGTGATAATAGTGTGTTAAAGTTGAAGGACTTGGTGACATTAAAATAGAAGTGCAGAGAAGAAGGAGAATTATTACTAATGTATTGTTTATGCCAAAAATGCAGCAGAATCTTCTCAGCTTAGGCCAAATTGTGCAAGGAGGCTACAAAGTTGAATTTGAGAAGAATACATGTATTATCCTAGACAAAGATGGCTCCCAGTTTCTGGAAATTACGATGACATCAAACAAATTATTTCCATTAAGTTTTTCTTCTTAAAACTCTTATTTGTCTTTGAAGGCTGCTGAAATATCCACACTTTGGCACAAACGACTCTGTCACTTGAATGAGGGAGTCATACATCATATGTCTATAATTAATGCAGTAAGAGGTTTGTGCAATTATAAGCCAAGCATAATAGTGTGTGAGACTTGCATTAAAAGAAAACATCACAGAGGTGTGTTTGAGAAAAAAAAGTCGAATAGAGCATTAAAAGCTTTAGAATTGATTCATATGGATCTTTGTGGTCCCATGCATATGGAGTCCTTAAATGGGAGTAGATATTTCATGCTTTTAGTTGATGATTTTATTAGAATGCAGTGGGTGTTTTTCTTAAAAATGAAAAGTGAAGCCTTGGAAGTTTTTCAAAACTTCAAAATTGAGGTTGAAAATTAGAAAGGGATGATAATCAAGGTGTTGAGATCAGATCAGGGTGGTGAATTCGTGTCAAGTGAGTTCACAACTTTCTGCAGAAAACATGGAATTAGGAGACAATATATAACAAGCTATACTCTACAGCAAAACGGAGTTATGGAACGTCGAAACAGAACAATAGTAGAAGCTGTCAGGAGTATGTTGTATCAAGCAAACATGCCAAAAATTTTCTGGGCTAAAGCTGTGGCAACTGTAGTTCACACAATCAATAGGGTCACATCTATAACAAACAAAGATAAGTCTCCTTATGAACTTTGCCATGAAAAAGTTCCTAGGATTGATTATTTTAAAGTTTTTGGTACTATTGCGTTTATATTTGTACCAGTTGAACTCAAGAAGAAACTAGATGATAAAAGCATGAAGTGTGTGTTTAATGGCTATGCAAAAAATGCCAAGGCATACAGATTATATAATCCTGCACAAAATAAAATTATAATAAGTAGAGGTATTCTATTTGATGAATTTAATGTGTGGGATTGGAGCTTGGATACAGGAGATGCAGTTCAGTCCAGGCATCTAGAAGTTGAAGATCAAATTGACAGGGAATCAAATCTTGAAGATCAGAATACTGAGATAGATGAATCTGAAAAAGAGTAAACTACACCCACAAGTAGACCTACTGCAAAGAAAATGAGAGCACTGACAGATATCTATTCAACAACAAGGGTTTTATTGATAATTGATCTAACCACCTATGAAGAAGCAAGCAAGGAGGAACACTGGAACGAAGCAATGCAAGTTGAAATTGAAGCAATTGAGAAAAATAGAACATGGCAATTAACAGAATTACCAGAAGGAAAGGAAGCAATAAGGCTTAAGTGGGTATTCAAAATAAAACTTAATTCAGATGGGAGTGTTCAGAAGTATAAAGCTCGGTTGGTGGCAAAAGGGTATGCTCAAATACAAGGAATAGACGTCTTTGAAACATTTGTTCTTGTAGCACGTTTTGAGACAATTCCAATGTTCATTGGTGTAGCTACTGGAAGAGGGTGGAATCTCTACCAATTGGATGTCAAAACGGCATTCTTAAATGGTGTTCTTGAAGAATAGGTATATGTAGAGCAACCAAATGGAATTGAGAAAGGAAAAGATATGGTTTACAAATTAAATAAGGCTCTTTATGACCTGAAACAAGGTCCAAGAGCTTGGTACAAAAGGATTGATGATTACTTTGCGAAAAATGGTTTTAAAAGAAGTATGCATGAGCCTACTCTTTACTCTAAGATAATTGGAGATGATTTTATATGCCTTTGCTTATATGTAGATGATATTGTTTATATTGGGAGTTCGAATGTATTGCTTGAAAAATTTAAGAAGTTTATGATGTCTAAATTTGAAATCTCAGATTTGGGGAAGATCAGGTATTTTCTTGGTTTTGAAATTGAACAAGTAGAGGAAGGAATTTTTGTTAATCAGCAAAAATATGTTGTGGAGCTATTAAAAAGATTCAGAATGGAAGATTGCAATGGTGTTTCAACCCCAATGAGTACTAGTGAGAAGTTGAAGCTAAGTGAAGAAGATGAAAGTGTCAATGAACATCAGTTTAGAAGTCTTATAGGGGGGATTGTTGTTTTTAACCAACGCAAGACCAGACATTATTTATGCAATAAACTGTGTTTCCAGATTTATGCATAAACTAAGTAAACCTCATTGGATTATAGTAAATAGAATTCTCAAGTATGTAAAGAATACTCAAGATCTTGGTTTGATGTACAAAATAAGTAATAAATAGTGATTGGGGTGGTTGCTTAGAAGATAAGAAGAGCACAACAGGCTATGTTTTTAGTCTTGAAGTTACTACAATTGCATGGGGATCGAAGAAACAAGAATGTACTGCACTTTCCACAACAGAAGCAGAATATATTGCAACTTCTACCACAACAGCTCAAGCAGTTTGGATAAGGTGCATTCTTGGTGATTTTGGCATAGAAACCAAACAAGTATATGTTATAAAACGTGACAACAAATCTGCAATTGCTTTGTCTAAGAATCCAATCTGTCAAGGAAGGTCTAAACACATTGAAATCAAATATCACTTCATTCGTGAAAAGATAGAGAAGGGGGAAATTAAGTTGGAATATGTAAGCACAAAAGAACAGAATGTAGATCTCTTCATAAAGCCTTTGCCAGTTGAGCAGTTCGAGATTTTAAGAAATAAGTTAGGGATGTTGTCCAAGACTTGAAGCAAGAGGGAGATTTATTGAAGCCACATGCAAGTTGAAGTGATTTAAGTCAAGCATTTAGATAAGAATTTAGTTTGAGTATTGCAAAATAAAAGGAGTCAAGATATGATCTCCTGATTGTATGGCATGTTCCCAGTATTTTCTGTATTTCTGGTTGATTTTTTGTATTATTTAAATTGCAAGTTTAATAAAATTACGCAGCTCTTCCACACAAAACATATTTTCCATTACAGAATTTGAGTTTAACAGAATGACTACTTTGATATTGTTGTTGGTTATGGGGAATTCTAGGTCACCATCTTATGGAAGTTTCAAAAGGGCATCAACTAGATATTCCTCTACTTGTTCATCGCTGTCTTTTGCAGTCAATTTTCTCTTTTCATCTTCAAAAAGGATTTCTCCAATAATTCTATTCGCCTTTTCATGCATTTTCGTAGCTTTCTGCTTCGTACCAGCAATATCCTAAAGCAATTTGATTGAAGGATACAAAATAGCAAAGAGGGAAACCTGAAGCTATCTATAAGAGCTCCATGACAACTTATATGAACTCTTCTTAGCTATCTATAAGAGCTCCATGACAACTGATATGAACTCTTCTTGATCTTTTCATTTCTTGCCTACGGCGTCCCTTGTCGTTATCCGATAAATCAATGAAAAGATTTTTGCAGTTGAATTGATCAGTGATCCTTCCTTAGATTGTATTGTTTTGATGCGATCTTATATTTCGTCTTCCCCAATTGAACGAAATGACTCAATCCCTAATTGATCAAAATGACTTAACTCGTTTTGCACTTCAGAGCTCTGTTATCCAAATTCTTGAACGGTAAGAAAAGCCAATATCTATATGGTCATAAGACATGTATTGGCATATAAAAATAAACGGTGTTTGAGAGAAGATAATATCATATATTTTTAGGAACTATTTACCCATCTCCAGTGAAGAACTATGGTGGTTGAAACCTCACCAAGTTGTAGGCGCATCAAATGTCATAATTCTTGGCCACATCTCTTAGGCAGCGATGGGGTATAAAGCTAAGCTTGTGCAAATTTTCATTGAGAGGTAGCCTCCGGGGCACTGGAGGGAGCAACATCGGGTTTGAATTCCCGGTTTTCAATCAATGGAATATTATTTTGACAAGCATCAGCAAGAAAAGTATTTAGAAGTTGAACAAGAGGGTGAAAGATGGAAATTGAAACTCCATAAAAACTATCTCAGAAAACACTAAAGCATTGAAAATTCCACTTTTGCACAAATTATCATATGAAGAAAGTGATTTGCATTTCTTAGCAATATCAAGGTTTCAGAATCCCAAATACCTATAAGATTGCAATGGCAATTTGTGCTGCAGGTGATCTATGACATTTAAGTATGGTTTTTTGATTACTTTTCACATGTTAGGGGGCGATATAAAATGGACTCCTTTGGCTGAAATATTTTTTCCAATATCTTTAGCTAAGTTTACTCATCATTCAGGATTTGATGTTTGTAAGATGACTAAAATTTGGATATTTATTTTCATATAATTAAAAATTTGACGACTATTCTTACAAAAATATAAGAATTTTAATAATATTTTATAATTAATGGGATAATAATTAATTATAAATGTATTGCTATAATTCTATTTATGCTCTCTTTCTTCCTTCTTGCAAACTAAGCCATCAACAAATTGAAAAAAATGTAAGACCTAAGAGGATAAGAGTTTAATTACTTTAAAATCTATATATAAATATAAATTATATATGTAATTAAATGCACGTAATAGATAGTTTTTCTTAGTTGTTTAGTCTCACACATGACACCAATAAATATCATGAGATGATATTAATGCGAGTAATAATAAGAGTGATATCACTAGAGCATTAGTATAGATTAATAGTTAGATAACTATTTATTAAATATAATTAAAAAACAATAAATCAAATTATTTGCATGTAATCAATAGTTTATCATAAAATTGTATTAGTATGAGAAAAAATTCTTTGACCTGAGATATTAGCATCAAATCTTGTATAGTTGAGTAAAGTTTATATGGTGTATAAATACAAGACTAACAACATCTTATATGATATAACCAGTTTAATTATGCATTGATCATATAAGGATATGGGTTATTGTTAAGATAGGATCTGTTATCTTGTTTAAGAGAGTATAGAGTTACTGCTGACTTTATTTAAGTTTTACTTTGTAAACGAATATAGATAAATATTTAAAATAAAGTCTCTCGCTAGAACTTAATTAATATTACATGAAGAGTTCATGAAGGCTAGTTCAAGATATATCGATCCATAATTCGTATAGTATCAAATATAGAGTTTTGATGATCCACGAACTCTAGTTTGATCAGAATTGGATAATAAAAAGATATTCCTCATATAATATATACAATTAGTATAAGGTTTGATGAAGTATTACTTCTTTGTGGTTTCGAAATTTTGACGTATTACTAAATACCAACTATAATTGTTAAGTTTTAAAGTGTTCAGAGATAGCTCATGACTAACCTATTTTAAACTTTTATGATCACACCAATATTCTTGAATCTAAGAAGCTAATAGAGAAAGAGAATATTATTCAGAACGAATACTAGCACCTTTGAAAATAATGATTGGACCAAACTAATTTATATATTTATAAGTGTTATATGTGTATGTTTATGGACTCTTTAAGAGTTGAAGAATTGATGGCAAATAAAGAGGTATTTGTCATGTTGATAATTATCCAAGGACCAAAATGATAATTGTCATCATTGGTTTATAAATTCATTAAATTCATTAATGGTTAATTAATTTAAATGAATAATTAATTCTTTAATTGGTTAAAGAATAGATAAGCATGACAATAGTAATGCTTAAAGGGTTAATCATGGCTAAATCTCATTGATCCAAGTGGATTAAAGTTTGACTTTTGATTCCAAGGAATAATGATCAAATTTTATAAAGAGCAATATTAAGAAAAATTGAGATTTTTCAAGACTTTTCTCTTTCCACCAAGAAAGCAAGAAATGTTCTTGCTATCTATATCTCAAGGTAACTTTTTGGCCAATAAGATCAAGGAAGAAAGTGTTTCTTTGAGCTTCCATAAGTGCAAGAAGATGTAGATTGAAGAGGCTGCATACGTTTGTAACTCAGATCTTTATCAAACTTCAATTTGTTAAGGTAACAAACTTGAAAAATATACCTTTATACATATATGATGATGTATGTTTGATCTTTGCATGAGTTGCTTAGATTAGATATTCTAATTTGCATGTTTAGTACAACACTGTAGTGATATAATCCTATTACAAAGTGTAGTCCTTAGGGTTGGGTCCATTCATATATAAGTATTTGGTATTGAGCATTGAGCCCTATGTTAAATTTATATTTGTATATGTACTAGATAGTCGAACATGTGAACATTTGAATGTGTAAGTATATATATGTTGCGTATAGAGCCCATTATTCAGTGTTTAAAGATTTAAATCTAGTGTCACGTATTATGTACCTGTTAAATGAGCCAAGTCTTTTATATATGTCTATAATCTGTATGTAACTGTAACGTCTGGTCTAAGTCTATCAATAATATTGTCCGCTTTGGCCCAACCCTTGGGCCCTCACAGTTTTATTCTTGGAATGGGTTATTGAGGACTTCCCAGGAGGTCACCCATCCTAGTACTGCTCTCCTTTAAGCACGCTTAACTGCGTAGTTCTTAGAGTTAAACCACTACCCATCCCAAAAGGCCTTGTTGACAATTTGGTTCCAACTCTACATATATAGCCCAGCAACTTTCTCTCCCATTCCGATGTGGGATTCGGCCCATCCCTGCCGTCCTAGAAGCCTGCCAGAAGTCGCTCCTTGCTCAGGCACCCTCGGCCCCGGAGTCACTTCCCGCCCTCATCGGACCGGGATGTTACATAATTGATATTGATTTACTGCCTAATATAATTTTCACCAACCAAATCTAATTTTCTATAAATAAATTCTTAAATTCACGTATTCTAACCTATATACACTAAGTTCCAACTCAATTATTTTAAATTAGGTCAAATTCCTAAATTCCCATAAGTTTTTAGTAAACCCTAACTCTTAGTTTCAACCAAATATGAAATAAATACTTGAAATGGGTTAAAAACCTTACCAATGATACAATTCAAGCCTTAGGAAGCTTTAATCTTTACTTGTTATCGAAGATCCAAATTTGACTTCAAAACCTTAACTCTCATGGGTTGATTTCTTGCCCAGTCAATGAATAAAACTTGTAAAATAATGAAGAAGTTGAGTTATTGTGATTTTAAGTAAGAAATTAAAGTTTAATCTAGAGAATGGCAAAGGAAAGGGAGAGATATGTAAAATCAGTGAAAAGAACGGGAGAAAAGGGAAGAAGAAAGGAAAGAGAAGGGGAAAATAATCGTTCCCTACCTTGTTAGTCTTATTTATATTGTCTTAGATATTTATGAAAAGGTTCCTAAGTGATTAGAAGGAAGAAGATCCAAAAAGGACAAAAATGACAAAAATGGCAAATCCAGGGGAAAAATCGTCAACTAGTGTCATTTGACATAAGGTGGAAAGACCTGTGCATAGACCGATGCTATGATCAATGTTGGTCATATCTAGACAGCTCAAATCAGTGTCAAAACTGATGTTAGTCTTAGGTCCCTTTTTAAGCTGGTCCTTCCTTGGATCCTTTGCCATAATTGTTTTGTCTTCTGATGTCTACGTTCCTTTATTTCCAACCATGTTTTGACTAATACCTAATATTCTTTTCACTTATATATTTTCCTATTCAATCATCCTTTTATCTTTCTTAAAGTATTAAAAATTTATCGACTAACTATTGATCTCAATTAACATAAATTTTCCTCTAAAATTCAAGGGCTCAATGGATATTACAATGTAACTTCTTCCATACTTAACCATTTATTTATCAAATCTTTTTTCAATTAAATATTAAGCCTTATTAATAAGTCGACTATTCGTTAATTATACCCAAACATGTATATTATAAAAATAAGAAAAATACCTTTAAAAATATAAAATAACCAAAACACCCCTAATTGATAAAACGGGGTTTTACAAAATATATTTAACCCAAATATTTATTATATTATCTATTGATGTACAAAATCTAGATGAGCACTTACAGATTAGGGTGTAAAGTTAACTTCGAGCATAATATAGTAATTATATGATGGTCATTACTTCACCAAGAACCTGCAAATGTAAGGAAAGTTTTAAGTGATGTCAACTGTCCGATAAAAAAACTCTGATACTTAAATCAGGATTCGGTAAAACAATGATAAATAAATAAAGAAGAAAAGAGGTAAATAAGTGAAGTGATGTTTATTAGGTTACCATTAGTATTTTCTTAGGAGATCAAGTGAAGAAGATGATGGACAATGGTTATTTTTGACCCAAAGTTTTTCTCGTTAATTTTGACCTCCTTTTATAGATGTGACTAACGTGTCTTGCAAATTGTCTTATGTAAACTCTTGAAGATCGGGATTTATTGGTATTTTCTATAGAAGACTTGCGTGTAATCTTTGTTAATTGATTATCATTTAATCATTGTATTATATTTTCTCTACCTTGATGACTTACATGCAATGAGCTGCTTGATAAGTGATAATGTCGTGTAAATCTTAACAACGGGATGTAATTGTAGTGTTTGATACATGACTTTCTTTAATATACTCCCATGTTTAATTAGTGCTAGTGTGTAGCTATCGATCAGTGAACTTGGAGGTGGTGGCTCTTAACTCTGTAAAAAAAATTCTAATGTCATGCAAAGACTTTAGCACCTAGACATTATTGAAAGGATTATTTTAAAAGATTTGAACAATATCTTTATTTCTTAGATTAGGGTTGAACACATTGACAAGGTTACAACCTTGGATAGTTGTTATACTGTTGATCCAAAAATTCCTAATCATGTGGATAGGTTAATGATGTGGTTAGAATAATTATATGAATAAGAGTTCTAATCTACTTATCATAGAAGATTCTGTAGAGTTGTCTTGGCCTGCAGATTAGGATGTTTTGCTAACTATCCTCAACATTGGGCTGGAATGTATTCTTATCATTTAGCTACTTTTGTTTTTCTCCCAAATATTGTTAATATGTGTTAAGATAAATAATAAATATATTTTGTTTTGTTTTAAGATTTTAACAGTATAATACATTTTTTTTCTAATTGATTATTACTTTTTAAGATTAAAAAATCATTACATTTATAAATGGTGACTTTAATGGATATTATTGAAACTATTAGAATTAATGCTAATAAATAAAATACTAAAGACTTACAGAATAAATAAAATACTAAAGACTTACGTATCATTTTTTTTTTATATAAGTTTATAAACTAGTTGTGTTATAAATTTATTAGAACTTTTTTATATCAAACTAAATTTTGTACTTTGCCAATAACAATATTTTTTATCTGATTAATAAAAATTTTAAATTTTTAAAAAAATTGTTTTGATATTCGTTTGTTTAAATTAAATTTTTTGTTTTAAATATTAATATTTGGATAAAATAATAATTCCTATAAATAATGAAGGATGAGAAGCTGGAGCCTTATGAGTCAATTGATTGTATCAGTAATATTATAATAATAAAAAAAAATTGGGGTGATTTGATTGAGATAAATTTATATAGGCTTTATATATTATGTTTGATTCTCGTTTATCTTAAAATTCTAAAATTCTTTTTATTGAAGAGGTGATCTAGTGATAGGAGATAAATTTATATAAATTTTATATCTCAAGTTCGATTCTTATTGTAAAATTTTATAATTTTTTTTATTAAAGAGTTAAGAAGATTAAATTATAGGTTTTATTTTGTATTTGATATCACTGTATATGATTCTTATATACATATCCTATCATTTAAGATTATTGTAAAGTGATTTGTATAATTTTTATACACATATTTTATATATTTTAATATTATTATTAAATAATTTGTGTGATTCTATCTTAAAAAAAATTACATATATAATTAGACATATTGATGATGGTAGAATGTAAACTTTTTTTTGATATATATAAAAAATATATATATTATAATAAAATAATAAAAATCATAAATCATAAAATTGAATAACGTAGGACGAATAACACAGGTGGTGCAACTATTGAATTTATTATACACATCAGTCATATCACATGGCTGGCAATTGTCTGTCATTACAATTAATATTTACTGCTTGTGCTATAATGCATATGTATGTACAATATATAATATATTTTTATTTTTTATAATTTTTAAAATTATTATAAAAAAAACTGATAAAAATTATCTTAATTATGCGTACAACTGCAAGCCACGAAGATTTTCTTAATATCAAATGGGAAAGATTTGGATGAGATGGTTCTATTGAGATTGTTTAATAACAACATGTTATATATATTTTTATTATAATTAATAAATTTATAACAAATATATTTAATAATTAAATATTATTAAATAAACATATGCATAATATGATATGCTAATCTCACCTAAACTCTCTCTTTCTCTCTCTCTCTCTCTCTCCCATTGACTGTGTCGGCTTGTCACTCGTGCTCACAGAAGACAACTGGCCAGTGGCCACCTTCTTGTCCTCTTTCGTCGTTGATTAACGCTAACACGGTAACACCTTTGTTAAAATATAATTAGAATATGTAAAACAGTATTTAAGCATGCTTTAAAAAGAGGTTTTGCCTGTCTTTAACTCTTAATCATAATATGAATAAAATGAAGGGTGGAATCCTGCCATAAAAATGTCACAATCAACTTATCAAATCAAAACATTCCTTTGCATATAAACAACATTTTTGCTTTGCACATATTTATAAGTCATTTGAACTTCCTTTTTAATATATATATATATATATATATATTTGAATACCAAGAGTACATGTCATTTCTCCTATATCTTAATTAAGAAGGTTCTATATAACTAGATATAATCTCAGTCATTATACTAAAATTATTTTCATTAATAATATGTCACGTACATATTATATTGAAAACTTTATGGCATAATCAATCACCTTTTGATAAGCACAAGGTTCATCAAGGTTTTTGATTAAATACCAAAATAATTTGATCACAATATCAAATCAATTATTCCAGCCCTGAGAAGCTTACTTCAATCCATAAGTGGGTCGATATAACTTGTATATATTATTTCTATCTGCAGTAGATACCTATCTTATAGGTTATTTAATTTAAAACTTTTCTCTAAACCTTATTGAGAAATTTTGTTTTGACATCCATTTGCTTGATTTTTAAATTATGGTATGCTTTAATAACTAACTAAATTTGGATGAATTTAAATATGGCTACAGGTAAGTGGGTTTTCTCATACTCCAACTCTTGTTTATGAGTTTTTCCTTTCATTACCAACCCAGTTTTATATGTCTGAACCTTTCATCCATTTTCTTTTAGCTAATTTCCTGAATCTCTATCCAAGATTGCTTCTCATAATTTCTAGATCATCAATATGATTTACTTCTCCCATTAAGCACGAATCAAATTTCTTTTTATGAAGAAGTCTATATCACACTATAAAATTTTGAGCTGGAATTTTTCTGTGGTTTACTGATAAAATACATCTTTATCAGTTTTGTCGGCTTGAATTTTTAAGAACTTTTCTTTAAACTCAATAATTTTCCTTCTCTAGTTTTCATCTAGCTTATCAATGTCAACAAATTTAACATAAGTTGGATAAATTCATATTATCATATAGTTATTTTTAAGGTTCAATCTATTTCATATCATATACAGAATATTTGAATTGATTTTGATGGGAGTTTATTCAGAATCTATATAGTAAGTATTTGGTAAATACAAAATATCTATCATGAATCGTATCATATATAATAAAGTACAATGCTTTCTTTAATGTACACCACACAATTAAGGTGTATAAGAAAAAATTAACTATGATACTCTTTTATTACTATTTAAGAATTCTATCAAACAATACTCAAATTTTCCTTCTGTGATCTTATCGTAAAATATTAATACTCTTTTTAATTTGTTTTATACTTCATACTTAAATTCTTTGAACCTTTCAAAAAAAATTCAGGTTTATATTTCATTAAATACATTTATCAATACCGTGACAATTTATCAGTAATGACTACGAAGTACTTAAAACCTAACTCTCGCTTAGGTACCGAATGATCCACACACATCTAAATGTATAAGTTCCAATAGTTTCTTAGCTCTTTCACTTTTACTCTTAAAAGGAGATTTGAGTTATTATTAAATTCTTATAATACTAATAGGTTTTATTGAATAGCATGTATTCAGTTTAAGAACATTTAACCTTTAATCTTCATAAGACTATCAAGTATAGAGGATAATCCTTCTTTTAATGTTCTTTATTATCATAGAGAAAACATTTTTTTTTATCATGACTTTGTCAATCTTGGTAAGAACATTTATAAAGTTTATTATTTTATTAGTAAGTCTAACTTTTGGACTTTTAGTTGTTGCTTCTTTAACCTTTTTCTAGCCTACTAGCTAAGGTCAAATAGACATTTACTTGTATATATTCTCAATTGTTCTAATAATAGAACTCTTGAAACTAATCGAGCAAGTTAAGAAAACATTGCTTGATTCTATTCAAGTCATAAGAGGTTATAAATAATTTATAATATCGAAGGAGGGACTAAAGAATCAAATTCACTTTAAAATAGTTTAACATAACCACACTTGTAATGTCCAATCACCTGATGATATTAATCATCTTAATGGCATAATTATCAGATGAAATTCTCAACCTTAGTCTTATACTAAAGATGGAAGCACATAACATATAATTGATGAATTGAGAATTTTTCTTTTCTTTTACAATACTTGTAAATTTAAGAAATTTGTAATAAGTAGTTGAGATATTCTGATACTTTATTTATAGTTCTTAATTTATTGAGATTAATAATTAATCTTAATCTATCAATTCTTTATTATACCTTTTATTTAATACTTGATGTTTCATAATACAAACATTACTTAATAAATATATAAAGTATAATTATTACTACCAAGACAAAGCTAATTTTCTGAAATCAAGAGCAATCTCAATTTCCTTAGCTAATTTTGATAATTTTATCCCATCAAAATTTTTTTATCTAAGATATTAAGGAGAACGTTGATAATCATTTTATTCATAGATATATCATATATCATTGAGAGATACTGAAAAGAAACAGAAAAATTTTGTTAGTGATATGTTATTAATAAATCAAATAATTTGACTTATTAAATTTTAATAATTTAAAAATTCTAACTCTTAAACATTTTGAGAGTTATCTAAATGCTAATTCAAAATTAATTCTCATTATTTAATTTGAATCATATACTCCATAAGTTAGGATCCAAAAGTTTCGTTAAAATTTTAATATTAGTGGGGAATCAACATCTTATCAAAATTAACCAATCTCATATAATAGAAATCTTGGTCAATTAATCTTAATAAGTAGGAAACTCATTTTCTTTTACATCACATGTAAGATTTGATTAATATTCTTTATCCTAACTTCGGATGCCTTATAAAATAGAGATCTTAGCACCCTAGGCCAGTTAAATCTGAACCATTATACTTTCTAAAGATGTTATTCTCATTCAATCATCACATAATAGAAATCTTGATCAAGATAAAAATACACATCTAAGAACCAGATAACTAAATTCAATTCCATAAACCAAACACTCCTCACATAATAGAAATCTTGGAATATCAAAATTTATATCAAAGAATTCATTGTTATCCTACCAATGGGAAGCATGAATTTAATAATTTTATCTAGGGAATCATTCTGCATGTTAATCATACACGTGTCATACACATGTTAAAACATGAAAAATTTTAATTATGTGTTTTTTCAGAAAAACACATTAATATTAAATAATTTAATATTTATAAATATTTATCCATCAAATGAATAAATATTTTACCATATCATTAATATAAACATATATATCTCATATACATATGTATATTTATTGCTGTCTATATTCTGTATGTTGTCAACAATTCTATAATTGTTAACCTATGTATAATAGGTATACATGTAATTTGTTTGTGTATAATAGCACAATTTGTATATTGTGCTTTTATTATTCTTGTCATATAAGAATTTATTGAGTAATGTTTGAGTTAGTTTTTCTTGTTCTACAAGAATGATTTGTTTGTGTGATTGTATTAGGTAACTAGTCAAACTACAAAACTTATTTTGCTTGTTTGAGATTATTTATTGGTTGAACAATGTTAACTGGTCAAACTTAAGTTAACTGATCACTGATTTAATTAACTTATTATGTTGACATGATTAATATGTCAAATCAATTTTATTAACAATTATTACTAATACTATTTAACAAATCTAATTTGTCTACAACCTTACTTAATGTTTTGTTTCTACCTATATATATTTCTACACATACCTATATAGCTAAAACTACATAAACATGTAATAAGGCACATATAAATAATATGTAACATTTGAATACATATACATAAAATATATATGCATACAATTAATCAAAAGTATAAACACTTAAATATATATCACATATATGTTTATACATGCATTTCATCATATTAAATACAAAACAAAAACATTATGGCAAGTTAATATACATTCAAACAATTTAATATGTAGTTAAATCTTAGATTTTAAACCAAGAAATTAGTATCAATTATCCATTGACACATTATTCGAAATAATGTTAATTTTGTCCAATTAGATTAAACACATTTTAATCCATTAACAATATATATCTATATCTATAACTATATATATATATATTATGATTTGGACAAATATTATTTATCAACATTTAACCATTAAATGTAACAAATCCCATTTGTTAATTTTTGATGCAACAAATACCCATCAACATTTGATGCTTAAATATGTTTAACATACTTTAAAACAAATTTATTAATATTATGAAAAAGTAATTTTTCCACCAACTCAATTTAATGCCATTGTTTGGTTATTGGCTTTAAAATATTTTTTATAACCAATTTATTATCGAACTAAATAATCACATTATTTGTTTAATGTAAAATCAAGTTGAAACCAATTTTCTTTATTGATTTATACAATAGCAATAATATTAACTCATGGATCCAAATATTTTAGATCCAAATACATTATGGTTCCATTAAACATAATATATTTATACATTATAAATATATCAAATTATATGTTTAACATACTTAAACATATAATTACACATGGAAACACTTTTC
>JAVXUL010095298.1:0-21248 GCA_035590515.1 Trichilia minutiflora | reverse complement strand
AATGCAGTTTATTGTATTTTGGATTGTGAACTTTTAAGATAAATGTAATATTACGATGTGAAACGAAATATCTTTATTATTATTGTTTTATAATTAATTTGAAAAACGATGTATGATTGTATTTTGAAAGAAATTTTCTGGGAAGTGTTTTATATTTGTTTATGATTTCAGCCTTACGGGTTCTTAGTAAGCGTTCTGGACCTAAGGAATGCTTATTAGGAATCTATGACGTCTGTCACAGATGGGCCCCATAGATCAGGTTGTGATATTATAATTTAATACTATAATTAGTAATATATTATAAATAATATTTTATAATTAATACTCAAATTAATTAATCAAAATTAAATTAATATTATTTAAATATTAATTTAAAAATTACTATTGATTAATTGTTTTAATAATGTTGATATAAAAAATGTCCAGTGACTTTCATGCAGCTAATAACAAAAATCTCCGACGAATTTCTTACACCAACGAGGAGTAACTCATGGTGGAGGAGTGACGTTCGGTGTTTGTGTTTGTGACTGGACTTGGGTTGCTCCCAAACTGCCTACGTATCCCCCTTCTTCTCTCTTTTCTCCTTCTACTTCTTTTTTTTTGGCTTTCTCTCTCCTCTGGTTATTCTTCTTCTTCTTTTTTTCGGTGGGGGATCAAGTCACACGTAATTCTTTTGAGGGCAGGGGATGGTGTTTTTATAGAGGAGAGGGTGATCTGACAGGTTAGGGTCGTAGGGTGATAGCCCTAAAGAACCATAGGATGACTGTATTTAAAAGGGGTGAGGGCCATATAATTAATATGATAGGAAACGTACTGCAGGGGCTTCAAATTATCACCAACATCCAGTCCCCCAGTTTTCAATAAAAATTTATTTTACTGAAAATTACAGTCTGCAAGGATATCTCACAAGGATCGGAGCTCTGTACAGGATCTTGACACCATTGAATGAGCGAACCTAGAACCATCGAACGCGTAAGTTTGGTATCAAGCGAATAAGCTCGATAATATGGAGTGAGAGAGCTCTGAATCATCGAGCGCGTAAGCTCAGCGTTGAGCGAATAGAGCTCGATAATATGGAGCCAGAAAGCTCCGAATTATCGAGCGCATAAGCTCAGAAATACGGATGTGCCTGATGCAGGTTAGGTTTTACAAAGGCCTATCGTGGATCAAGAATAAAGTTCGATTAGTGTCTAGGGATTTTATGACTAAACAACCAATCGGGATACTAGGAGAAAGGCTCGACTAGTGTCCGAAAGAATCGAAATACTAGGAGGAAGCTCGACTAGTACCTGGGGATTTTACTATTAAATAGTCAACCGGGGTACTAAGAGAAGGGCTCAACTAGTATCCGAAAGAATCGGAACACTAGGAGGAAGCTCGACTAGTGTCCGGAAGAATCAAAATACTAGAAGAAAGCTCGACTAGTGCTCGAAAATTTTACAGCTAAACAGCCAACTGGGACACTAATAGAAGGGCTCAACTAGTGTTCGAAAAAATTAGGAGTTGCAAATGTGTCAACTATTTCCCTTAACATTCGAAAGGTGAGCGAAACATTGGTATAAGAATATGTCACCAGCAAGCATTAGTAACTTCTGTCAATTGGCAATTGCATTTGAAAACGAGTGTCGAAGAACTGTTATAATTATTCAAAACTTAAGCATCTTATTGTCAATGCATCAAAGTATAAATAAAACCTTAAAGAACTTCATGAGAAAGTACCATGAAAAGGTCATTGAGTTGGGGACATACCATCACCCTTTGGCATTTGAAGCATTAAAGAAAGGTTTAAGGATGGAAAGGGCTTGGTATGCTATTCATCGATATTCAGTCGATACCTATACGATTGTTAGATTTGAATTGCTTGATGAGATTGAGATAGAGGAAAAAATGCTCCTGAGAATGAAGAAGAAGAGCTAGGCTATGATAATTAAGAGGGATAAACAGCAAAATATACCATGGAAGGACAGGAAAAACAACTATAGGAACCCTAAGAATAATCGACGGGATGGCGAGGGAAGAGATAGAAGCTAAAGAAAATTTTTACCTGAGCCACGAAGGGACAATGGACACTCAACGTTTTTGCCAACAGGAGAACACCCCAAAAGTAGGTCAGGTGACTACTCTCAACTTCATGCCCCCGAGAGCTCCTCTGTCAAAAGTGTATGAAGATTTCAAAAGAAGAGGTTTATTAGTGCCCCAAACTCAGAGCATGAAAGCCAGGGTGGCCAAAAGAACCAAAGATAAATTTTGTGAATTTCATAAAGAGCACGGCCACAAGACTGACAAGTGTGAGGATCTGCGGGGTTAGATAAAGGTATTTATCAAAAACAACTATCTTATTAATTATGTTGTAAAATCCTGACAGGGTCTGTCATGGTCAGGGCAGCACTATAAGGATGAAGCTAACTCGGGACTCGACTAGGGTACCTTGAAAATATTAGACACTAGTGCTCCGATTTTTTTGGACACTAGTTGAGCCCTTCTCTTAGTGTTCCAGTTGGCTGTTTAGCCATAAAATTTTCGAGCACTAGTTGAGCTTTCTTCTAGTATTTCGATTTTTCCGAACACTAGTCGAGCCCTTTCCCTAATGCCCCGATTGACTGTTTAGCTATAAAATTCTCGGACACTGGTCGAGCTTCCTCTTAGTGTTTCGATTCTTTCGGACACTAGTTGAGCCCTTCTCTTAGTGCCTTGGTTGACTGTTTAGCCGTAAAATTCCCGAGCACTAGTCGAGCTTCCTCCTAGTATTTTGATTCTTTCGGACATTAGTCAAACCTTTCTCCTAGTATCCCGATTGGCTGTTTAGTCATAAAATCCCTGGGCACTAATCGAACTTTATTCTTGACCCACGTTAGGCCTTTGTAAGTCCTAACCTGCATTAGGCACATTCATATTTCTGAACTTACGCGCTCGATAATTCAGAGCTCTCTGGCTCCACATTATCGAGCTCTATTCGCTCGACGCCGAGTTTATGCGCTCGATGATTCGGAGTTCTCTCACTCCATATTACCGAGCTTATTCGCTTAATACCAAGCTTACGCGCTCGATAGTTCTAAGTTCGCTCGTTTAATGGTGTTAAGATCCCGTGCAGAGCTCCTATCCTTGTGAGATGTCCTTGTAAACTGTAATTTTCAGTAAAAATAAATTTTTACTGAAAACTGGAGGACTGGATGTTGGTGGTAATTTGAAGCCCCTACAGTACGTTTCCTATCACATTAATTGTGTGGCCCCCACCCTTCTTAAATACAACCATCCTATGATTCTTTAGAGCTGTCACCCTGCCACCCTAACCTATCAGATCACCCTCTCCTTTATAAAAACACCATCCCTTGCCCCAAAAAGAATTACGTGTAACTTGATTCCCCCACTGAAAAAAAGAAGAAGAAGAAGAACCAGAAGAGAGAGAAAACCAAAAAAAAGAAGGAGAATGAGAAAAGAGAGAAGAAGGGGATACGTAGACAGTTTGGGAGCAACTCAAGTCTAGTCACAAATACAAACACCAAACGTCACTCCATCATGAGTTACTCCTCGTTAGTGTAAGAAATTCGTCGAAGATTTTCATTATTGGCTGCATGAAAGTCACCAGACATTTTTTATATCAACATTTTAAAAACAATTAATCAATAGTAATTTTTAAATTAATATTTAAATAATATTAATTTAATTTTGATTAATTAATTTTAGTATTAATTATAAAATATTATTTATAAAATATTATTAATTATAATATTAAATTATAAATTATTAATAAAATAAATTTAAATAATTAATATTATTTATTTCAATAGTAATATTAAATAAAATTTAATATTAGAATTTATAAATAATTAATATTATTTTATTTAAAATTTTATTAAATTTATTTTTTTAAAAAAATTTAATTAAATATTATTAAATAATTTTTTATATTCTATATTGTATAATAATTTAATATATAATTTATAATTAAATATTATTATATATTATATAATAATATTAAATAGAATATTTTTAATAAATATTTAAATTATTTAAATATATAATTAAATTTAAATTTAAATATAATATTAAATTATTTAAATAGATAATTAAATTAATAATATTAAATATAATATTAAACAAGAAAACAAAGCACGCTCGGTCCCTGAGCACGCCAGGGGATCGAGCGTACTTTTTTTATATAATTTAAAATATTATATTATTTTTATTTAATATTATTATATAATATATAATTTAAAAAATTAAAAATCGTTTACGTTGAGGTGTGAATATGAATATGGCTATTCCGTTGGCGGATCCTCGCCGTAGAAGGTAGATGGTCGGATCCTTACTTGCAGAGCTCCATCTCAAGATTCCTGGAAGACAGTAACACACTCAGAGTTACGTCGGGTGGGATTTCCGACGGAGAAACTTGGATGCCTAAATCAGATAGGGTG
The DNA here is from genome assembly GCA_035590515.1 of Trichilia minutiflora. Classification (NCBI taxonomy): domain Eukaryota; kingdom Viridiplantae; phylum Streptophyta; class Magnoliopsida; order Sapindales; family Meliaceae; genus Trichilia; species Trichilia minutiflora. Next base: position 16,833 of record JAVXUL010095298.1, on the reverse strand, counting down.
AGAGAAATATATAGTGATTTTCGGTGGGGGGTACCGAAAATGAATGCAAGAGAGAGGAACTCTTTCTTTTCACCACATATGGGGGAGAGAACAATGGGTGAGAAAATGGCTAGCAGCGGCAGCAAGAAAAAGTGAAGAAGCCGGAGAAGAAAATGGAGTAGAAAAAAAACCACCCTCCCTTTGGTGAAGAACCCCCTTTATATAGTGCCACGTGGATGTGACTAAGCATTAGAGAATGGGAATGATGGGATGTTGGCGCCTTTGATAGTGTATGGTCGCCTTTCATTAATGTAGTAGCTGACACTTCTGTGAACTCTAAGCCTGCTACTTGTCATTTTTGTCTGAAGATTGATGGCAGATAGGATAAGCCGTTCCGAGGACAGGGCACTTATTTTCCTTGGCGTGCTGTGTCAACTGTCATTCCTATTTTGATAACAGGGGGATGTGGTCGGGGATTCTATGATAGCATGGGCCTGTTGGTAAAGCTGAGGCGTCATCTTTTTAGGGTTCCTGCTATTGGGAGGCTGATTCTGCGCTTTCTAAGGGGTAATTGAGATTGTCCTGAGGCGGCAGGGACTTCTGACGGTCGATGGCTACGCGCTCCCGAGTCTAGGGAGGGGGGTACCCTAGGGGGGAGGACCGGGATCCACTGAGAGACTAATTCCCTGGGACCTGAGGGGAGAGGAACCTCTTGAGACTTGAGGCGAGCTTCTATTACAGAGGGGATATCTGCCAAGACAATTGACGTACCTCGGATGTCACTCTGCTTGTTGAAACCCTATTTGATGGTGCCATTGAGTGCCTGGTGACGATTCTTCTCTCGAGGACTTTTAAATACGGTACGTCAGAGGGGTTGTGTCACACAGCTGTATCTAAGCTTGCAGCGCTTCGTATTTTGGAAAGGTTTGAATACTAGACTGTGAATGGGTCATGTGTCAGGATCCTGATGGCGGGCACTTAATCGATTCTCAAAACACGAGAGCATTGAACGGGTATAGATGTATGGTCGTCCCCTATCCTTTCAGATCGACGATGGAGATTTGAGCTTCGTCACTATAAATACCTCCCTTTCTTCAATTGTCATTTTCACTTTTCTTCCTTTGGCAAAATCTCTGATTCTGGTGGTTTCTCCTTCCCTCTCTATTGCGACTGCCATCTTTGCTTTCTTGTCTTCCTTTTCTTTGTGTGTTTTACAAGTGCTGGTGGGCCTTTATACATTCTGAACTTTCCGATAGTCAGGAAAATAACGAACAGGAGCAATCCTTCTCATGCCACCCCTAGCAGTTGGGAGGAGGCCAGGGGTCCTATCAGGACCCAAGAGTCTAGTGAAGATGAGAGAAGCGCTTCCAAGTAGGCTCAGGCCAGGGGCCTAATAAAGCGGACTGGTTCATCTCATCAGTTACTGAGGCAGACCTGCTAGCCTTCGAACAGGCTTTCGATATCCCTGATAGCGTGCAGCTGAGGGTACCGCGCGGGAGTGAGATCCTAAGCAATCTGGCACCAGGGGAAAAGAAGTTCAATAGGGAGCACCTGCTATTGGGGGCCCGCCTTCCCCTATAGAACTATTTTATCAGGCTTTTTGAAGCCTTCGGGATCCCACCATATCAGATGACCCTGAATAGCTGGAGGACCCTGAGTGGGCTATTTATGCTGAGCTTCCTTAAGGAGCGTTCTGTCTCGACTCTTGACAAGGTGCTGCATCTGTACTGCCTCAGAAAAAACACCAGCCAATACCCTGGTTGGTACTTCCTCCAAGTGAAGGGTGGATTCCAGTCCCAGGTGAAGGGTACTCCTTCCTGCAACATAGACTAGAAAGATCGTTGATTTTTCTATCACCTCTGTCCACTTCCTTCCTTATTCCAGGAGCGTGGTAAGAGCAAGATCGATACTCTCGTTAGTTAATAAGGAGGGGAGTTATACTAACTTAGCAGTTTTTCTATCACAGCTGCTGGGAGGGGCCAGCCGGATGTCCCAGTAAATATGGAAAACAAGCTCCTAGAACTCCCCATTATGGATGTCAAGGAGCTGTTGAATGAGAACAGCATGATCGTCTCGGGGTTGGATCCAAGGCAGTGTCTAGAATTGAGCTTTCTAAACTGAGAGCTCAGACGAATAAAGGTAAGAGGCCCTTACATCGCTCCTTCCGACTAGTCCCCCTTTTTTTCTTCATCTCAAAGGCTAACTCTATTTTTTATTTTGCAGAGGCGGGGACCGAAAAGACTTTGGCGGGGAGGAGAAGGTCTAGTGAGGTCCTAAGGAGCATGCTTACCAAGGAGGCTTTGAAGACTCCCAAGGCTATTGACCTAAAGGCAAAGGCCCCATGTGACAAGGAGAAAAGGCCAATAAAGGGGGATCCCAAGAAGACTCCTGAAAAAAAGGGAAGGAGGAAAACTGTTCGCCCTAAGGAGAAGGGCATCTCCTTCAAGGAGCTAAGGGAGGAGCCCGAGAAGTGTCCCCAGAAGGTTGACCAGGCCCTGGCTAAGGATAAAGGAAAAAGGCCTATGGATGAGGGCCTGACTGAGGCAAAGAAAAAATAAAAAGCAGACCTCCCACTTCGTCCAACTGATGGCCAGTAAAGGAGGGTCTCGGGGTAGATGCGATAGTTTCGTAGGTCTGGGGACAAGACATGCAAGAAGCCTTGGGTTAAGACCAAGAGCAGAGGGCTGACCTAAAGGGGGTCTCGGGTGGTACAGCGTCTGGCTCTGGAGCTGGACTGAGGCGAGAAGAGCCGCCCCTCTTTGGGATGAGGACCCATTCCCGATCGATAAGGAAAACACCAGGGATATAGATAAGGTTTTTATGGAGGATCTCCTTAAAAGTAAAAGGGAGAATTTTAGATACCTCCTCCTATTGGCCAACTCCGCCCAGGAGGTAATCTCATAGAAGAGGGGCAAAGATATGGCAGGTATCCCTCTAAAAGAAGCTCTCAACTGACTGAGCATCTTTTCTCACCAGGTGAGTCTTCCTTTCCCTTGAGTTTTTTACAGCTGTTCTTTTCCTTCTTTTGAAGATGCTGACCATCCTCGTGTCTTTCCTTGATTCAGAGTGCCTACATACTGGACCTCTTCATCGACAACTTTAGGAATGCCCTGTCAGTCAGGAAACAAGCATTCGATACTGTGAAGAAGTTGGAGAAAAGGACCCAAGATGTGATAGTGGTCACTTAAGAGCAGGCTGTTAGGGAGAGAGAGGAGCTGACTTTCAAAGTTTCGACCCTGGAGGGGGAGAGGGATCAGTTGCTTAAGGAGAAGGAGGATCTGCAGGAGAAGGAGGATCTGCAGGGGAAGCTGTCAGCCATTGAGTCCCAAACTGACCTTGAAAGCAAAAAAGCAACCTTGCTGAGCAGGCTCGAGAAAAGGTCACTGGTCAGCTCAATAAATTGAAAGGGCTGTACTAATCCTTGAAGGAGGAGGCCAGTCGCCAGAAGTTGGACTACTCCATGGTCCTGTTAGGACAAGTGACGTCGAAGGACAGGGTAAATTTTCTGACTGAGGATCTCTGGGTAATGGGAGAGGCGCACAAAAGCCTGCGGCACTCCTTTGAAAAGCAAAGGAAGAAACTGGAGGAGGTGCCTGCCCAACTCATCTATCGGCATGATGAGGGAGTTGATGAAGGCGTGGACCTGACAAGTCGTCTCTTCCTCCAAGAGTATCTAGAGTTGGACCTATGCTGGTTGTTCGGTCAGCTGGGCTGCGAGGTCCCAGAACTTCTGGGACTTGTTTCCAAAATGATTCTCTTGCAGCCCAGGAGGGTGAAACGACTGTCGATGATGGGAGACTAAGAGATGGAGTCCCTTTCGCTGAAACAGGGGGTCTTCCTTAGGCAGCCAATGGTGACACCGAACTTCCAACCTCCCAGGATTCATTGATAAGCCAGGACGGTTCTCCTTCTACCCGAGCCACTCATGATGATAAGGCATCTTCCTTGGAAGAGAAGGAAGAGAATCCCCCTGCCCTCCAGGAGGTTGATGAAGAAACCCCTCCTGCCCCCCGAGAAGAAGATATACTGGTGGAGATTTTAGATTGAGGATGAAGAAAATCTCCTACCAAATACTTTAGGACTTAGGATATTTTTTGTATTCTTTTGTATGTACAGTGTATACACGTATCCCAACCCTTTTATAAATGGAAAGGAATTTTAGTCCATTTTTGTGTCTCTTTTAGGCTAATCTTTCTCCTTCACTTAACTAATTTTTGAAGAAGTTTTTATCAGAACTTGATAATAATCAGCTAAGTGAATATAAATACTAACCATGCTTCGAGAGCGACCATGAACATTTCAAGCTCGGGGGCATAATTGGGGGAGTATTGGAGTATGATTCCACCCGAGGCCCTATAAGCATTCTTAACTAGGGTCAGGGGTCTTCAAAGGCCTAAAACTATTCTGATCTTTTGGGAGATGACCTGATATTACCAGGGTTTACCGCGCCTCAGTCATAAGCTGGATTTTATACTCTCAGGATGCCTGACCTTGATTAAGGACTTATGAAACCTGGGACGGGCAGGACCTAATAGTACCAAGGATTACCATACCTTAGTCATAAAATAGGTCTTAAACTCTTGGGATGCCTTACTCGTATCGAGGACTTATGCGAACCCAGTTTGGACAGGATTTTTATCTCTGGATGTGCCTGACGCTGTGCTGAAGAGGACTTAACCTTAAAGGGGAGCTGATGCTGGGCTAGACAGACATTTTAACCTTGAAGGGACCTGACGCTGTGGGGATTGCCCCAATCACAAACAGGTCTTATACTCTCAGGAAGACTGATTAGACTGCAGAGCTTACATGAACCCGAACTAGACATGATTTTTAACTCTGATGTGCCTGACGCTGGGCTGGACAAGACTTAACCCTAAAGGGGACCTGACGCTGGGTTGGATAGGCATTTTAACCCTAAAGGGACCTGACTCTGCGGGGATTGCCTCAATCACAAACAGGTCTTATACTCTCAGGAAGCCTGATTAGACTACAAGACTTACATGAACTAGGATTGGATAAGATTTTTAACTTTGGACGTGCTTGACGTTGGACTGGACAATACTTAACCCTAGAAGGGACCTGACGCTGCGGGGATTACCTCAATCACAAATAGGTCTTATACTCTCAGGAAGCCTGATTGGATCACAAGACTTATATGAACACGGACTTGACAGGATTTTTAACTCTGGATATGCTTGTCGCTGGGATGGACAAGACTTAACCCTAAAAGGGACCTGACACTGGGCTGGACAGGCATTTTAACCGTGAAGGGACCTGACGCTGCGGGGATTGCCTCAATCACAAATAGGTCTTATACTCTCAAGAAGCCTGATTGGACCGCAGGACCTATATGAGCCCAGACTAGACATGATTTTTAACTATAGAGGTGGGCCAATGTTAAGGGATTTTATGGTCCGCTGCCAACGTTATCATTGAGAGAATAACGTAGCAACAATAGTCTGACCAATGTTAAGGGATTTTATGGCCCGCGGCCAACCTTATCACCGTGAGAACACTGAAGCAACGGTAATCTAGCCAATGTTAAGGGATTTTATGGTCCACAGCTCATTTTATCACTAGGAGAAATATCAAAGCAACAACTACGCTGAGAGAGACTAAGAGAGATACAAAACATTCTAATTTTATTCACATAAAAGAGAATACACTAATGTTACAAGTATGCCAACCTGAGGAGAGACTCTCTCAGGGGCCATACTTTTTCTGCAACCCCAGTTTTCTACGCCTTGGCTAGGATGTTGTCAAGCTAGCTTCCAGGAAAGATTATTAAGAATCTGCGACATATGTTCTCCCGAGGAGAGATTCTCTCAAGGATCATATTTTTTTGCATCCCTACTGCCATTGATTCGACTAGTTTGGACGCTTCCGTAGGCCTGACGTTATGAATCAAGTGCGCCACCCTTAGGAGAGACTCTCTCGAGAGGCCACACTTGTTCTGTATTCTCGGTTTTCCTTGCTTTGCTTGGGGGACATTGGCATTGAGTTAAGCTAATTCCCAGGGAAGGTTGTAAAGAATCCATGATATGGGCCATCTTGAGGAGAGACTCTCTTAGGGGCCATATTCTGCATCCCCCATTTTTTACACTTTGCTTGAATATTACCCTTGAGTTGGGCTAACTCCTGAGAGAGGGCTGTGAAGAGCAAACAACATATACTAATCCTAAGGAGCTGATTTAGAGACTTCAGCGGGTCTGGCTGTCTGAATCAAATGTGCCAACCTGAGGAGAGACTCTCTCAAGGGGCCCACTTGTTCTGCATCCCCCATTGCCATTGGTTCGATTGATTTGGATGCATCAGCAGGCCTGACTATCTGAATCAAGTGTGCCAACCTGAGGAGAGACTCTCTCAAGGGGCCCAATTGTTCTGTATCCATAATTTGGTGTGGCAATCCTCTTTGTAGAATTTTAGCAGGGGGTCGGCCCTTGTTTTTCTTGGGTACCTATTCCTTTGTATTCTAGGGGTGTAGGGCCAAGAGTGGGCCACTTGTGGCATGCTTATAAATTTTTGATTGTGGGAGCTTTTAGGGACGCGAGTTTCTGGGTAGCTGTCTGCTGAGCTCTCCCAGGAGGGTTCCTTACTAGGGGATCTCAGGATCTTTTGTCCCTACGTGGTTTGGGGGGGATGACTTCCTTAATTCCCGTCAGTCCTATCAGCGTTTCTGTTGGCATACCTGGAGTTCTGGTGGCGATTTCGCTTTCCTATTTGTCTGTCTTTTTGCACGGGCTTTCTTTTGCTACTCGGGGTCACCTGAGTCTCTTTTCGATCTCTCGGGTTTTGGCTGGCGACTATAGTTTTCTTAAATGCATTTTTGAAGATGGTCGCCAATTGATCGAAGCTGTGGATGTTGGCAGGTGATAGTTTCTTTTACTAGTGCCTGGCCAACCCTACTAAAGTTAAGTAGAAGGGTCGGCAGTTTCTTGTACCAGCGCCTGGCCGACCCTACTAAAGTTAAGTAGAAGGTTCGACACATTTGTAGTTCGACACATCAGCATCGTCTCTCTAAACGTGTCTATGTGTAAGGAGGGATTAGTCCTCCTCGTATAGGTAGTTAATTGAGGCATCCTAAACTTTTTGGGGAGATGTAATGCCTGCATTTTCTTCGGGAGGGGAGACGTGAAGACAGGAGTAGGGACTTCCTCAATCCCTGGGTTCTCCCTCCGAGCGGGAATGCTCTGCGCTCCCATTTCTTGTAACACTCTCCTTACACAATCCTCTACTTCCCTCCTGTTGACGACTGCAGCAGCTTTCCTTTCTCGGGCACGTTTCTCATTGAGATAGAACCTTACGTCAGTAAGGGCCAAGTGGTGCTCCCTTTTCCGTTTGCTCGTCTCTTGATGATGTCTATCGACATTGTTTCTTCCCTGTTCTTGCCCTTTGCGAATTCTAAAGGATGTGTCAACCTCTTAGGGCACTTGGAGTTCATCCACCAAGGTTACTTTGCCTTTCCTCTTTTGTATGGATGTCAGCTTGGAGGTTGATGTGTGGCTATGCATCTCCCTGGACTACCAGATTTTTTTCGCATAGCCTCTTCAGGGGGTTCGATTCTCCCCCTCCCGAAGAGAGAATGACATTCTTTCCTCTCCTGGGATAACTGGTTCCCTGACCAACTATCGTTTGATCTCCAGGAGTTCCTTTTTTAATGCTTTGGCCTGACTGGCCAGGGGCCCATCTGTATATTTGCTATCATGTCAGGGTCTTCTTCGTATATGTCGTGTTTTTCCTCCTCTTCAGGTAGTACCTTCGCTGGGACCCTCGTTTCCTCGCGTTCGCTTTACCATTTGAAGTTTGTAAACATTTCGAGATCACCTTTCTTCCCTCACCAATTGATGCTTCAAGTGGCTTTTTGTTAGATTCCCACAAACAGCGCGGTGTGAATATGAATATGAATATGGATATGGCTGTTCCGCTGACGAATCCTCGCAGTAGAAGGTAGATGGTCGAATCCTTGCTTGCAGAGCTCCATCTTAAGATTCCTACAACATAGTAACACACTCGGAGTTACGTCGGGTGGGGTTCCCAACGAAAAAACTCCGATGCCTAAGTTAAATAGGGTGAGGGAAATAAATGGTGATTTTTGGTGGGGGTACCAAAAATGAATGCAAGAGAGAGGAACTCTTTCTTTTTACCACATATGGGGGAAGAGAACAATGGGTGAGGAAACGACCAGCAGTGACAGCAAGAAGAAGCCGAAGAAGAAAAAAAAACACCCTCCCTTTGGTGAAGACCCCCCCTTTATATAGTACCACGGGGATGTGACTAGGCATTGAAGAATGGGAATAACGGGATGTTGGTGCCTTTGGCAGTGTGTGGCCGCCTTTCATTAATGTAGTAGCTGACATTTCTGTGAACTCTAAACCTGTTACTTGTCATTTTTGTCTGAAGATTGATGGCGGACAGGACAGGCGGTTCCTAGGGCAAGGCACTCATTTCCCTTGGCGTGCTGTGTCAGCTGTCATTCTTATTTTTGATAGCAGGAGGATGTGGCCGGGGATTCTATGATAACATGGGCCTGTTGGTAAAGCTGAGGCGTCATCTTTTTTGGGGTTCCTACTATTGAGAGGCTGATTCTGCGCTTTCTAAGGGGTAACTGAGATTGTCCTGAGGCGGCAGGGACTTCTGACGGTCGATGGCTGCGCGCTCCCAAGTCCAGGGAGGGGGGCTCCCTAGGGGGGAGGACTGGGATCCCCTGAGAGACTAACTCCCTGGGACCTGAGGCGGGATTCCCTGAGAGACTAACTCCCTGGGGCCTAAGGCCGGGCACACCTAGGAGGATGAGATGCTTGGGATGGGAATGTCACGTTTCCTGTTGACAGGATCCCACGGGTCATCCGCATATTTTTTTTCCAATAGTTTATAAAAAATATTTTTAAAAATAAATTTAATAAAATTTTAAATAAAAATAATATTAATTATTTATAAGTTTTAATATTAAAATTTATTTAATTATTATTTTTACAAATAATACTAAATAAATTTAATATTTAGTCTTAATTATAAACTATTATTATTTTTATTAAATATTGCTAAAAAAAATTTAATAAATTTTATTTTTTGGAATAATATTTTTATATGTATTTAATTAAATAATATTATCTATATATAATAATTTTTATTAATTAATTATTATCAAAAAATGATGATATTTAATTAAATATTTGATAATTAATAATATTATTATTATAAGAAGTCTTTTATTTTATTATTTTATTTTTATTTAAATATTTTATTTAATATTATTATATGTTGGGGTGAATATGCGGGCGACACATGGAACCTTGTCAATAAAGGACGTGGTATTCCCATCCCAGGCATTTTGTTTCTCCCCAGGTGTACCCGATTTCAGGCCCCTGGGGAGTCAGCCCCTTAGGGAATCCAACCTCAGACTCTCAGTCTCATCTCGAGTCCCCGAAAGACAGCCTCGGAGGAACCCTGCCTCAGGACCTGGGAAGTCACCTTCTCAGACGAATCCTCCTCAGGTCCCAGGGAGCCGACTTCTCAGGAACGCGAGATAGCCCTCAGGTACTAGTAGCCGAAAACTTCAGCGGATTTGTGTCGCCTCAGAATAAGCCCCTCCATGCCTCGGAAAAATGCAGAACTGGTCTCCCAGACTCAGGGGCCTCTTAGGACGTCTCCTCTAAACCAACATGAGTGCAACCTTCATCCAGAGAACCCCCAATCACACACCCTCATAATAAAAAATGGGAATGACTGCAGACATGGTAGACGTTATGATACCCTGCCCTAGGGACTGCCTGTCCCATCCATTACCCATCTTCAGACAAAGTGATAGCGGTAGACCTAGAAATGACAGTAATATCAGCTACAGTATTAATAGAAGGCGGCTACATCCTTCCCAAGGGTATTAAAGTCCCGTCATTCTCATTCTCCGATACTTAATCACATCACCAAAGCAATATATAAAGGGGGGTTCTCCATTAAGAAAGGGAGCTTGAACTTCTTCTTCACATTTTCCAGCTGACAATGCACCCCTCTTGTTGTTTTCTTCTCCTTGACTGTAGGTAAACATCTCTTTCTCCTTGCATTCCATTCCGATTGGTTTACCAAAAATTATCACATATTTTCTTATATTATTTCCTCACCGTATCTGACTTTGGCATCGGAGATTTCTCGTCAGGAGCCCTACCTGGTATCACTCCAAAGGTGTTATTATTTTACAGGCTTAGGAGGTGAAGCACTACCAGAAATAACCAAATATCCGGTTATTCTCCGATGAAAGGCTCACTTGCAGCTTGCAGTCACATCGTCCTCGCACCTTATCAGCTGAGTCATTTATAGTTGGCTGTGAGGAGGGTCCACGGATAATTCTCGCACCAACAGCTGGCGCCGTCTATTGGAACTGAACAAAAAGCCGTTAAAGCACCATTTGGTGAAGGAAAGAAGAAGGAAAAGTAGTTTTTGAAAGTTTTGCTTACTTAGAAAATTTGAAGATAGCCGAAAGAAGACAAGGAGACAAAGGTTCCAGCTCCAACAAAAGCACTGCTCGTGGAGGAGGGAGAATCATCCTGATCTGGGAAGGGCCTTGGTCAGGAGGCAGACATATAGACAGACTCCTGGCCAGCAGGGCTGAAGCATTAAAGAGGGAACTCCTGGAGATCAGAAGGCAGATGGCCAGGGAACCTGTCTCCTTAGGAGAAGGGAGAACGCCCTTTGCCCCTGAAGGGCAGGAAAGTCAAGCTCCCCGAAGTGATCATACAGGGAGAGTTCGGGGATCCAGAGAGGTGTGTGGCCATGTGCCTGAGCAGAGACTGACAGCCAGGCAAAAAAGAAAGGCTAAAGCGATCGAAAGATTAGAGGAGCCTTGCGTGCCTCAGGAGATCAACACCCCCTTCAAAATCTATGAAGGATTGGGACACCGAAGAAACAACGTTGACGAAAATTATAGAGAGGCAAGGCAATCAGAGATGGAGCCTAGTCTCTCCTCCACTAACACGAGAATCTACCTCAATGTGAAGCATGCCCGAGAGAGGGAAGCAGCAGCACCTATCAACAGGAAAGAGATGGAAGAGTGTGTGAAGAGGATGCTGTGTGAACCTCTTTGATCAACTTAGATAATTTCGGAGTTAATCTGGATGCTTCTGCAGCCTGAGCATTTTAATATGCCATAAAGGCAGTCCACGCCTCTGGAGTCATAGTCGGAGGCATCCTATGCCTGGTTGTTGGTATTGGGGCAGAGGAGGTTCAGGTTGCTCTACATGTTCGTGCTGAGGCACATATAAAGTAGTCTCTTTTTCAGCTTCAGGCATGATTTCTCTCCATGGTCTACCTCGATTTTGCCTAGGTCTTGAAGATATTTTTGCTACAACAAGAATACGGAGTTCAAATATACACATTTAATATAATGGTGATGTTCCCTATGACTCGACTTATCTAGTCCACTGAAAAACGTTCAAAAACTATAAGATCATACAAAAGATTTCAAAATGTAGTTTGAAAATCAAGTTTGGGTGTTTCCAAAACCGTTTTAAAACCAAAAGCTTTTATACTAATAAAGTTGTCATGCCCCAATTTGTGGGTCCTACACGTGACAACCATCACAGACTCCTAAGGTATATTCAATAACCAGAATATACCCTATGAGCCTGTAAAGCCTTTACAAAACCTGAATTAACCATAAATAAAACACTTCCAATACATTTTTCAACCAAACACCCAAACTTCAAACATATCCATAAAGGTCCACAAACACCTCAAAATAATTATAATTCAATCCATGAAATGTTCTTCAAGATATAAGTCTTTAGGAATCAATGTATCCTAAAATAAAATCCAAATGTTTATTACAAATTCTTTTACAATTCATAAAAAGATCCATAAGCAAAATAAAATGAGCAGTAGACTCTAGTGGACTATGAATCATGCATGGTTAGTCAATATAACGTATATCTGATGCTCTCAACACTTGAAGCGATCACCATCGAAACAAAGTGTGTATCTTCTCGATTACCCTAAAACTGGAGAGTGAGGGGGTGAGTATATGGGAGTATACTCCATGAGTGAACTAAAAATAAACATGTATAAATAATACTTAGTTTATGAATCAGAAAAGCAAAATTCAAAGGTACATTGTAAACAGTTTGATGAAAGTATTTCTTTTTGTTTGAAAACTCTCAAAACATATATAAAAAGTTATTGGGCTGGTTGTATTTCTCCATAATCACCCTGGCCCTAAGTATCCCAAAATCGTCAATGGGTTTTATATGCAGATAAAATATGTTATTTTATAAAAGATAAGTTTAAATGCAAGAAATAAAATATGCAGGGCTTTTCAGAAAAACACGCCCACCACTGACGTTGCCTCGAGTAGTCACGGGATGACGTTCGTGACTATTCTCGATGAGATTCACAGGTGGTCAAATCATATCTCCAATATAATCATATAACACTATATAACAAACGCTACCTGTGAAGTCTCCCGCACTCACCTAGGCGACCTCTCTATATCAGGCTGACCTTAAGCTACCATATACCGCACTCACTTGGGTGTTCCCATTTAGGTGAACACTCCCAGGCTACTATATATGTTGTAACTACAGTCAATATCCCGGCTCTCAAGGCCGTCATCACCAATAGGCATATCCATATCCACATACATGAATATCATAGTATAAACATATCATAAAATCGGCCCACGACCATCATTCGTGTAAACATATATGCCAAACCATATAATTTCACTATACAAATCACATTTCATATAAAATCATGTAAAAACATCCATATACATATTTTTACATAAATAGAAGAAAATAGCAGAATCATGTGTAAAATCATTTATGCATCATTATAAGTGTAAAAGCAAGATCTTTATTAATTGAACGAAAACATAGAAAGTCCACTCACTACTTAGGGAGGGTATACACTCCCTAGTCCCCTTCGTTCCTCGGCGTGTCACGCGGATACCTCGCTCGTGTATCGCTGCCTAAACACATGTATCCAAATATATATCAATATGCATTTAAATATATGCTTGTGATTCGAATGCGTGCAATGCATGCTAACCCAGGTTTTTCTTAAAATCGGATAATATGCGAAACTCGAATAAAACCCTCATCACTCGTCCATTTATCTATACATTTCTACCACGAACCCACATTGCAACTATACTAGCGTAATTCGACTCGATTTCGTAATTTAGACCTGCAGACTCCATACGCTTGCCAAAATAGTAATCCCGACTACTATTTATACTAAACCAAAACCTCTGAATTTATATTTCTAACTTACTCACTAGTTACTCGACTTCACTACGACTTAATTAACACTTAAAACCCATAATACAATAAACAAAAATGACGGAATTCATTCGGATAAACAGTAAAACCCATTTTTATAAAAATGTATAAAATAGAAAATATAATATACAGATAAACTAAAATTGTCGCTATGAACCTCGTGGTATCATCAGCTTGCTCCGATTTTGTCTCAAACTCAAAAAGCCCTAAAATAAAGTTCAAAACTCTAGCTCCCCAAACTCGATTTCTGCGCTCTAATCGTCAAACCAAAGCCCAAAGTATGTTTAATGCGTATAAAGTAGTGAGAAATTAAGAAGAAATCGAAGAAAACACAAAAATGGGGAGATGGGTTTGCAAGATAGAGGAGAAAACGTGAAGAAGAAGAAGAGAAGAGAAGAGAAGAGAAGAGGAGCAAGAAAAGAAGAAAAACACGTGAAATCTGGGGTCTCAGCCCTATTTATAGAAAAAGGATGAAATTATTATTTTGCCTTTAAGTTTTCTTAAGGAGAAGCTTCTGGAAGAAGACAAAATCGTTATTTCACGTCGATTCGATCAAACGAATAGAAGTTCGTTCGAACGAACTGCCCCCTTTGATCGAACGAATCTTTTGACGTTCCAAAAAGTCAGGGGACTTCTATTTTACCGGTTGAATGAAATTTTCTTCGTTTGAACGAATCAACACTTCGGCTAAACGAATCATCCATTCGATCGAACGAAGCTCCATTCGATCGAACAAATCCCCTATTCATTCGAACGAATCAAATGCCATAAATTTTTCAGGGAGTATCCAAATTATCGATCGAACGAACCAAGCTATTCAGTCGATCGAACCTGTCAAAAATAAAAATTCTCACTTGAATCCTCTCTAAATTAAAAACCACGAATAGGGTCCCTAAGTTTACACTCTCAATACTTCCTAACCAACCAAATCTCAAGAATAAATCCCAAAACTGCATTGACGTGCCATCAATATTCATGATAAATGCAAATGCATGAACGGGGAATGTGTGAAATTATAATTATACCATCGAGGTCTAAACACGGGGCTCACAAGAAGCCTCCTTCCAGCAAGTAGCATCTCTCGAATCTCCTCTGTTGGCTATTCTTTACAAATCGCAAGCACCTAAAAAAGCATGAAAACAAGCTAAAAGCAAGAGAGGAATGAAGAAGAAAAAGCAGAAATAAAATCATAGAGAAGATATTGAAAAAAAAAGCACCGGACTGAAGAACAAGAACCAGGAAGAAGTTAGATATGTGAAAACGACAGCTGAAGAAGGGGGAGTATTTATAAAGAGGAAAGACCAATCTCCACCGTTGATCTGAAAGGACAGGGAACGGCCACGTGTTCTTTCCCCTTCATTACCTCCACGGCCCAAGAGACTATTGAGTACCTGCCATTAGGGTTTTGACACGTGGTCCACTCGCAGCCAAGCATTCAAATCCTCTCTAAGTGCGAAGCGCCGCAGGTCAGAAATAGTTGTGAGACACGACTTCTGATGTACATCATTTAATGAAGATGATTTAAGGACCTCAAGAGAAGAAGTGTCTAACGGCTCCGTCAATTAGGGTTTTCAGTGGCCAGATAACGTCTCAAGCACTTCCAACGTCTCAGCCAGTGTCTCCTTCACTATAAAATATGCCTCAGGTCCTAAGAAGTCCCTCCCCCAAGTATCAGGCCAGACCGGACAGGAGTTTCTGGTGTACTCTTTGCAAGTCTTACACTAGAAACTGGGGGACTATCTGTTGGGGTGAATATGCGAGCGACACATGAAACCTCGTCAGCAAAGGACGTGGCATTCCCATCCCAGGTATTTCGTTCCTCTCCAGGTGTACTCGATTTCAGGACCCTAGGGAGTCAGCCCCTTAGGGAATCCCACCTCAAACTCCCAGTCTTAACCTTCGAGGAATCTCGTCTTGGGTCCCCGAAAAATAACCTTTGGAGGAACCCCGCCTCAGGACCCAAGAAGTGACCTTCTCAAGCAAATCCTCCTCAAGTCCCAGGGAACTGACTTTTCAGGAACGCGAGACAGCCCTTAGGTACCAGTAGCCGAAAACTTCAGGGGGTTTATGTCGCCTCAGAATAAGCCCCTCCACGCCCTGGTAAAATACAGAAATGGTCTCCCGGACTCAGGGGCCTCTTAGGACGTCTCCTCTTCACCAACACGAGTGCAACCTTCATCCAGAGAACCCCCAATCACATGCCCCCATAATCAAAAATGGGAATGACCGCTGACATGGTAGACGTTATGATACCCTGCCATAGGGGATGCCTGTCCCATCCATCACCCATCTTCAGACGAAGTGACAGCGGTAAACCTAGAAGTGACAATAATGTCAGCTACAGCATTAACGGAAGCCATAAAAGTCTCATCATTCTCATTCTCTGATACCTAATCACATTATCAAAGCATTATATAAAGAGGGGTTATCCATCAAGAGAAGGGGCTTGAACTTCTTCTTCACATTTTTCAGCTGACAACACAACCCTCTTGCTGTTTTCTTCTCCTTGAGTGTGGGTAAAGATCTCCTTCTCTTTGCATTCCATTCTGGTTGGTTTACCGAAAATTACCACATATGTTCTTATATTTTTTCACTGTATCTGACTTAGGTATCGGAGTTTTTCCGTCGAAAACTTCACCCGGTGTCACTCCAACTGTATTATTGTTTTGCAGGCTTAGGAGGTGAAGCACTGCTAGAAACAGCTAGGACTGTTAAACGGGTCAACAATTTGCGGGCCGTCCCGTTTAACTCACTAATTTAAGTGGGTTTAGCCTAAAAAATTTTGGCTCGTTTAATTCGCGAGCTTTTTGCCCGGTCCGTTTAACCCGCAGGTTAAACGGGTCAATTCGTCTAACCTGTGGACCGGTCCATGGGCCGGCCCATTTAACCCACTAATTTAAGTGGGTTGAGCCTAAAAAATTTTGACCCTCAATTCGTCTAACCCATGAACCGATCCGCGGGTCGCCAAAAAAAATAAAAAAATAAAATTTATATATTTAAAATATAATAAATTTATTTTTATATTATATTGAATAATAATTAATAATTTTATTTTATATATTTTTAATGTTAAAATTTTTAAATTGGTCCGCGGGCCAGCCCGTTTAGGTCCGTTAATCCGCGGACCGGGTTAGGGTTGGTAAAATACTAACCCGCATAATAAACGGGCTAAACCGGCCCGATCAGTTTAAGATTGGCTCGTAGTGGGCCGGGCCGGGCCGGGTTGGCCCGTTTGACAATCTTAGAAACAACCAAACATCCGGCTATTCTCCGGTGAAAGACTCACTTGCAGCTTACAGCCACATCCAGGATATTAATATATGATGGGGGGGTTGCAAATTAACTAACTGACTGAAAAAAAAAGGTTTAGAAGAGAAATTTTTATTTATTAACCCCCCCTCACTTACAAGGTGGCTCCGCCACTGACCACATCACCCTCACATATCATCAGCTGAGTCATTCCTAGTTGACTGTGAAAAGGATCCACGGACAATTCTCATACTAACATTATATAATATATAATAATTTTTAGTTAAAAAATATATTTAAATTATTAAATATTATCAAATAATTCTTTTTATTA
>JAVXUL010095281.1:0-21254 GCA_035590515.1 Trichilia minutiflora | reverse complement strand
TTTTGATTATCAAACATATTGAAATATGATTTTAATATAAAATGATAAAATCTAAATTAAAGTATTTAATTTAGATAAAAAGACTATTTTACCCTTATGTGTAAATGTGATCAATGGCATTATAGTAATTGTACCATAATTATGGATTTTATATAATCCATTATATTAATTAATTTGTTAATTAATTTTATCATTATATAAATTATTTAAGTGTTAAATAATGAAATAAAAATGGGTTTTTATTAATGGCCAAAATGTAAACATATGTTTAATTATAATTGGTTTATAATTTGACTTTTGTGTTTAATTTTCATTGGTCCACTTGGCATGGTCATACACATATAAGATGCGTGTGTTTGGATCACATTAAATCTATTTAATTATTATTATTTATAAGATAAATACATAATTAATTAAATGGAAAAGAAATGAAAAATATAAATATTTTGATAAAATCATTTTTTTTGAATTTTTGGAATTAAAAATGGCTCTCTCCCCTCTCAAAATTTCGACCATGGTGAGGAAGGAAGGTAATGGTGCAAAGTGAAGAGGGATTTATGGTTTTTTTCCTCATCTTCATCAAACAAGAAAGCACACAACTCATCCACTAAAAGCCCTATGGTAACTCATCTTGAAAACTTTTGTTTTCTTCAATTTTAACCTAGAATTTTTGAATCAAAACTTATAATTTATGCATGATTTAGGCCATAGAACCTTCAAGTGGTATCAAAGCATGTTAAGTTCAAGTTTGGCTTGATTATATGCTTAGTGTTTTGGTGAATGCACAAATGGGTGCCATTTGAGGAAGTTTATTCCCATCTTGGTTTCCATGGTGTGAAAATGGTTTTCACCACTTCCATGATGTTTTTAAGATATATTATATGATAATGGCATCTTAAAAATGATGTTTGAGTTGGCTAAAATAAAATAAAATAACTTTGGAACTCAATGAGGTGCAAGGTATGCACATTGATGCACACTTGACTTGGTGAAGTGTTTTTATGTGCCAAATAAGGTTGTTGATGTGTTTGGGTATTTTTAGTAAGTATTTGGATGTGTTATGAAGTGTTTTGAGTCTTGGTTTTGGTTAGAAAACTTTTGAATCACAAGGAACAAAATTTGGAAAAATAGGGTGCAGAGGCATATGGCTCATGTTTTTTTTTACTGTAGGCGCGTGCAACACACATGCTCGCCAGCCTGCTAGAGGACGGGCAAGTGGTGCCCTCCCCTACATGTGTGTGTGCTGCATGATACCCATTGAACGCGCACCCTACCTTGCCTTCTGTTGTATTTTCTCGACACTTTTTTGTATTTTCAGACTTTAGAGACATCCTGACTCGCGTTTTGAGTGATTTTGATAACTTCTTAAATTGTTTTAAAGAAAACAACACATCGACTTTACCCGAATTTTTTTTAATAATATTTAAATACAAAAATATTTTGTTTTGTATATTATTAATATATGTTATTTTAAAGTGTTGTCAACAAATTGTGCTTTGTAATTAAATAATAAATATTTTATTTATATCATAAATGACAAATATTCATGTTTGCATTTTGATTGCATATTATATGTTTGTTGTTTGCAATATTGATTGCATAGAAAATTTAATAATATGTATTTAAAATGTTTAAATATATATTACTAAGCTTGTATGTTTTGTTAATGTATTTAATGTTGATTAAATGTATGAAATGTATATATAGGATATATACATATGCCTATCTTGTTGCATTTAACTTTGAATATGCATATATGTTTGTTGTGTATATATATGATAGTTGCACTTTTCTTATGCATTTGATACATATATATGTAAACTTATGTATATTGAATAGTATAAAAATGTAGATAGATAGAAACAAAACATTAGGCTTAGGATCACAAATTCAGAATTTAGTGACCAGTATTAGTAACTGTTACTGACACTACAATTGGTGTGGCATGTTAATCATGTCAACATAAGGGTTAATCAGTTCAGTGAACGGTTGATCCATTTTGATTAGTTAACGTTATTTACCCAATGCAAATTTTCTAATAAGCAAAACTAGATTTCTAGTTTGATTAATGATCACAAACAATACATAAACAAATAATTCTTGTGTGACAAGGATTATTGTCCTTAAAACAACAAAACCAAAACACCCATACCACAAAACTTATAAGACAAGGTTTTCGGTAACACAAGCATATATGAAAAATTAATTTTCAAAATATGAAATAAGTTTTTTGGATTAAAACGTGTAATGGTTACATGTATATTAATAATTAAGGAACTGTTAATAAAATCATATTTTTGTAAGTTAATGATTTATTCATAAGATGAATAAATTATTTTAAAAATATTTTCAATAAGAGTTTTAAATGGTTTAAAATTTTATTAAAAGTGTTTTAATAATAAAATTATTTTATAAAAATGTTTTAATATAATGATATTTATTCAAAAGTTGAATGGATATTATATATTGATTAAAATTGATTATTATAAAATGGTTTTATAAATAATAATATTTATTCATATGATGAATGAGTATTATTAATTATTTGAATAAAAATTTTAATAAATGGTTTATTTAATTTTTTTAAATGACTCCCTATGATAATTATTAAATCCTAACCTCTCATTGTGGGATGACATAGAGGTCTTTGATATAAATTAGTATCCCAAGATTTCTATTATGTGAGGGGTATTGATTTGTGTTATAGAAATTCATTATCTAATTTTTGGGTGCTTTTTTTCACCTTGATCAAGATTTCTATTACGTGAGAGAGGGGTGAAAATAACACTTTAAGAAAGTGCAATGGTTCGAGTTTAACTGACCTAGGGTGTCAAGATTTTTAAAATGTGAGGCATTCGAAGTTACGGCTAAACAAAGAATCAAATCTTACATGAAGATGTAAATAAAAATGAGTTTCCTACTTATTGAGGTCAATTGACTAAGATTTCTAAAATGTGATGTTGGTTAATTCTGATAAGATGTTGATTCCTCACTAATAACAATTACAAAAATCCAACTAAACTTTTGAGTCATGTTTAGGGAGTATAATATTCAAATTAAATAGTGGGAGCTAATTTGATTAGCATCTATTAATAACTTTTAAATTGTTTGAATCTATATATATCAAAATTATTATTTAATATACATTATACAAGATCACTAATAAGTTTGTTTTTTCTATTTCTTTTCAGCGTCTCAAACAGTGTGATATATTGATATAAAAAATAAAATAGTTAACGACATTTTCCACTAAAACTTAAGGACTTGTGAATGTTTGATGGGGACTGAGTTTCAAAATCAATAAAGAAAAATTGTTTTCTCAGTGGGAGAATGGAACATATATAGAGGAACTGTCCTCAGTACCTTGGAGTAGGTACACGTAGCTGTATGATAATCGATTATGAATTGAGTATCACTTCAGATCATCATTCTTGGATATTAGATTCAGCAGCTACATCACATGTTTGAGTTTCTCTACAGATATTATAGAATAGTTCAGTATTATCTAGAGGCGAGATTGTGTTGAGAATGGTTAATAAGGCAATAGTTACTGCTAAAGCCAAAGGGTCTTGCGCATTTAGATTGTCTAGTGAACATATTTTGAGATTAAATTCTATGTTGTATTTTGTCCATGCCACCAAAAACATCATTTCAATATCTGTACTATATAAAGATGGTTACAACGTACAATTTATTGAAAATGAATGTTCAATATATTTTCGAAATGTATTAGTGGACAAAGCAGTGAATATAAATGGATTATATGTTCTGGAATTGAGTGATAGTCATTCAATCAAATCTATTACAAATAAAAGAATTTGGGATCAAACAAATTCTAAATATCTATGGCACCATAGATTGGGTCATATTAAAGATAGAAGATTGATTCAACTTGGGACAAATGGACTTTTGAGTTCATTGGGTTCAGAATTCTTACCAACTTATGAATCATATTTTCAAGGAAAAATGACCAAATCTCCCTTTAAAGGTAAAGGTGAGAGAGCGAATGAGCTATTAAAACTCATACATACTGATGTATATGGACCATTTAACACCAGAGCCAGAGGAGGATTTGACTACTTCATTATCTTTATCGATGATATGTCATGATACGGGTATGTGTATTTAATAAAATACAAATCAGATTCCTTTAAAATGTTCAAGAAATTTAAAAATGAAGTAGAGAAACAGACTGAAAAGAGAATTAAAAATCTGCGATCTAATCGTGGAGGAGAATATTTGAGTACTGAGTTTCAAGAATTCTTAAAGGATAATGGAATTATCTCCTAGTTGACTCCTCCTTATACACTATAGTTGAATGGTGTAGCTGAAAGGAGAAATCGTACCTTATTGGATATAGTACGATCTATGGTGAATTTTACAGACTTGCCAGTGTATTTGTGGGGATATGCCCTATTGACCGCTATGCATATCCTTAATAAAGTCCCATCAAAATCAGTCCAAAAGACTCCGTATGAGATATGGAATGGAAAGAAACCCAGTCTCGGATATATGAGAATATAGGATTGTCCAGCTTATATTAAAATTATTAACCCTAATAAGTTGGATGCAAAATCAGAGAAGGGAAGATTTATCAGATATCCTAAAGACAGTTTGGGATATTTCTACTTCCCTACTGATCAACGTATATCGATCAGTAGAAATGCACACTTTTTAGAAGAAGAGTTCTTAAAGAAAGGTGATGCAGGTAGATTGATTGAGCTTAAAGGAGGATCTTTAGAAGCTCAATCCGATGATACTAAGGTTGGACCTTCCAATCAGAAGACCTCAGTTCCAGTTCATATTCTATTTAGAAAATCTTCTAGAGTATCATGACCTCCTAAGCGATACGAGTTTTTATATGAGCAAGAGTTATACGCTTACCTAGTAGGAGAAGCTGATCATCCTGATGATCCTAAAAGTTATGAAGAAGCTATCTTAGATAAGGATTCAGGTAGATGGCTAGAGGCTATGGATTCAGAGATGCAATCTATGTACACCAATCAAGTTTGAACACTTATTGATCCACCAGAAGGAATTGTTCCTATTGGCTGTAAGTGGATCTTTAAGAGAAAGCTAAGTGAGGATAGTGAGGTAGAGACCTATAAGGCACGGCTAGTAGCGAAAGGGTAAACTCAAAAATAAGGGTTGGATTATGAGAAAACCTTTGCTCCTGTGGCTATGATTAAATCCATCCGAATTATGCTAACCATAGCTGCATACCATGATTTTGAGATTTGGCAGATAGATGTAAAAACTGTATTCTTCAACGGGTATCTTAAGGAAAATATCTATATATAGCAACCTATTGGTTTTATATCCACTGCAGATAGAAATAAGGTATACAAGTTGCATTGATCCATTTATGGATTGAAGCAAGCTTCTTGAAGCTAGAATAAATGATTTGATGATGTGATCAAATCGTATGGATTTGGACAAAACCTAGATGAACAATATGTTTATAAATGGGTTAATGATCATGCCATAATATTCCTCATCTTGTATGTGGATAATATATTATTAATTGATAATGATATAGGCATGATGACTGAGGTTAAGGTCTGGTTGTCCAGAACCTCTTGATGAAGGATCTTAGAGAAGCGACCTATGTTTTGGGAATTCGTATCTATAGAAATAGAGCGAAAAGGATAATAAGATTATCCTAAAGGATGTATATAGAAAAGACACTAAAGAAGTTCAGTATGGAGAATTATAAGAGAGGTCTTCTGCCTTTCAATCACGATCTTAATCTTTCAAAAGATATGGGTCCATAGACCGATGAAGAGGCATAATTGATGCATAGTATACCTTATGCTTCAGTTATAGGTAGTTTAATGTATGCAATGCTGTGTACATGACCTGATGTCATATATGCTGTAAGTGTTATGAATAGATATCAGGCCAATCCTGGTGAAAAACATTGGTCAGCCGTTAAAATAATCCTTAAGTACTTGCGAAGGACTAAGGATTTAGTTCTGACTTATGGATCTCAATAGTTGAGTATATAGGGATACTCAGACTCAGATTTTTAGTCAGACCTGGATGATAGAAAGTCTACATCCGATTTTATTTTTATATGTAATGGAGGAGCTGTCAGTTGGAAAAGTTTCAAACAGACGATGACAACAGACTCCACTACTGAGGCTAAATATATTGTCGATTTAGAAGTAACAAAAGAGGCTGTTTGGATGCGAAAGTTCATACCCAAACTTGGTGTCGTTTCTAATATGAGTTATCCGATAACTCTATTCTGTAACAATACTAGGGCTATTAAACAGGCAAAAGAACCGAGGACACACCAGAAGTCCAAACATATTCAGCGTAAATATCATATTTTGAGAGAGTTCGTTGGAGTTGGAGAGATATTGATATAGAAGACTGCTTCAGCGGACAATGTAGCTGACCCACTAACTAAGGCGATGACACAAAAACAGCTGGACCAACATCTTGAGAAGATGGGTATACGATACCACAACGAATGACTTTAGTGCAAATGGGAGCTTATTAGTGTGTATGCCATAGAAACCATTAGTGTTGTCGGTTTCAGGGCTTATGATCTTGTATAAACCTTATATTAATTAATAAAAGAAGTAGTTCTTTATTTTTCCTTTATTTTTCATGCAATGAATTAAGAATGTATATAAATTGTCCGGATAATTTTATTTAATTATTAAATAAATTATCAAATCGTTCTCTACGTACGTGGTATAGAATGGGCAACTATATCACATAGTACGTACACTAGTTGCCACCTAATGATATTATATGATAATATATGTAGGGTGATAATATGAGCATTATCATAAGGGCATTAGTATGGATTTATAGTTGGTGAATTATTTATCAAACTGGACCGAATATCGATAAATCACATGGTATGCGACATAATCCTTTAACCTAAGAGGTCTCGAATCGGACTCTATATGGATGGGTATATTTTATATGGTGTATACATGTAGGGCTAATCACGCCTTGTACAAGAAGCCGATTGTACACTATTATAATCTATCAATAATAGATATGATCGATGATTCGAATGAGAATTGGGATTAGGGTTTTGACGATCCATGAACCTCTATCTCGATCAGGATGTGACGATGGAAGGATATTACTCACACGTTACGTACAATCGATGAAAGGTTTCATGAAGATACTTATTCATCATGACTTAAGAACTATGACGCATTGTTAGATACTAACCATACTCGTTGAACAACCAAAATATTCGAAGTCGAAATGTTCGGCATTTGTTCACAGTTGAGTCACGGTAAACCTTCATAGTCCACCAAGATCCTCTAACATTCCTTCATCAGAGAGAGAGAGATAAAATATTATCAGGAGAGGGTTAGCACCCACATGATAATATAGAAATAGGCTGAAACCGATACGTATAAATGTTATACGTATTAAATACTCTTTAAAATGTTAAAGAAATGATATAATGATATCATAAGGTTATTTAATGTAAATAACTTGCTAAATTTGATAATAATGATTATAAAATATGTTAAAATATGATTTTAAGGCAAAATGATGAAAATTAAATGAAATAGTTTCATTTAGTGCAAAATGACCATTTTGCCCCTAATGTGATACATGTGTGTAATTTATTGTAAATTACATATTTAAATTTGATAATTTTGATTATCAAATATATTAAAATATGATTTTAATATAAAATAGTAAAATCTAAATTAAAATGTTTAATTTAGATAAAAATGACCATTTTATCCTTATGTACAAATTGATCAAGGATATTATGGTAATTATATCATATTTATGTATTTTATGAAAATACATTATATTAATTAATTGGTTAATTAATATGAATATTTATCCATTATTTTAATTGTTAAAATGAGAAGATAAATATAAATAAAATTAATGGTTAATGTTGTGACATTTGACATTTTACCATTTGTCCACATTTATATTAATTTGTCAAATGCCTATTGGTCAAGCTTTTATGATCGTATTATATTATAAACCAGTTAAATACTATATTTATTAGATAAATATTTGTTTATTTAATTGAAAATTAAATGGAAAATATATATATGGATATTTTCATTTTCTATTAGATTTTTAATTGAAAATTGAAAGCAAAACTCTCTCTATCTTTTGCTTATTCGGTCAAGAAGGAACAAAGAAGGGGATGGTGTAAATTTGAAGAGGATCCATGTGTTTGAATCTAGTCTTCATCAAAGTAGAAAACTTTCAAGTTGGGAACTTTTGTTTTCATCAATTTTAGCTTAGGGTTTCTTGTTGAAAAACTTACAATTATGCATGATTTAGGCTATAGAACCTTCATTATAGGCTCTTAGGGCGTATTCAAGGTGATTGAATATCTCTTGGGAGTTATGGTGGTTGTCATGTGTGGGACTCACGGGTTGGTGCATGACAATATTATTGGTACGGGAGCTTTTGATTTTAAAATGATTTTAGAAACACTCGAACTTGTTCTACATTTTGAAATCTTATACATGATTTTATTGTTTTTGAAAATTTTCCAGTGGACTAAGTGAGTCAAGTCATAGGAAGCATCATCACCAAGATAATTATATGCGATTGAATTTCGTGTTCTTTTTATAGCTAAAATGTCTTCGAGACCTAGACGAGGTCGAGGTAGACCGTGAAGAGAGATTTTACCCAATGCAGAAGAAAAGGCTACTTTGTATTTGCCTCAACCTGAACCTGAAGAATAACCTAAACCCCCTCTACCTCAATACCAACAATCGGGAATGGGAATGCCTCCGCCTATGACTCTTGAGCAATGGGCTACCTTTATGGCTTATTGGAATGCTCAAGCTGCTGAAACATCCAGATCAACCTTGAAATTGTCCAAGCTGATTAAAGAGATTCGAAAATTGGAAAGTATGCCATTTGAAGGGACACTGATGCACAATAGCCAATTGATGGTTTAGAAAATTAAAGGGTGACTTGAACTACATGGAACTTGAGGATAAGTACAAGTTAAAGGTGGCTATCCGATTGTTAGAAGGTAATGCCGTCACTTGGTGGGTGAATGTACAAGCGAGGGCCTCAGCACAATTGACCTGGGATAATTTTATGCAAGAATTCTGATGCCAGTACTTCAATCCTTTACACTGTAACCAGAAGAAATAGAAATTCCTTCGATTCAAATAGATGGGTAAGACAGTAACAAAGTACGAGACCCAGCTAAAATAGTTAGTTGCGTTTATACCAAAATTTGCTAATGAAGAAAGCTTGTGTGCTAAGTTTGAAGAGGGTTTGAATTTTGAGATACGTGAGAGGATGTCACTATTAGAAAACCAGAGGTATAGAGAGATTATTCAGATGGCCTTTCGAGCAGAGAAGTTAGCAGGAGAAAGAAGGTCGAGGAGTCAGTTTCAGAAAAAGAGAGATTTGAGTATACAGGTCGGCTGTCCATCCAAGAAGAGTCATAGTAGTGGTTCATCTAGTGAAGCCTCTGCTACTAGTCCTGCAAGCATTTCTATGCATTCTCCTTAAAATCAAGGACCTTCAAGATTCAGGTCATCAGCTCAAGGACAAACTCAAGGCTCGAGGCAGAGGCAGAATATGGATAGGTGTGTGCTTACTGTAGGTAGTATCATACAGGCTCGTGTTCACAGTTAATTATATGCCACCAATGTGGAGAGATAGGGCACATAAGGAGGTTTTGCCCTAAGTTAGGAAGGATGGAGATGGGTGAACAAGCAAGCCGGCATTACTCCCTTCACCAGCAGCCACTAGTCGAGCAGGCAACAACTTCTACTGGTAGAAGATCAGGAATGGGTAGTTCATCCAAAGCATCCCATGGTGTTCAAAGAACTCAAGATAGAGTCCAGCCCAAGGTATTTGCTTTAAACCAGGAGCAGACACAGACTAACCTAAATGTGATGATCGGTATGGTTACGATTTTCAATCAGCCTACATATATGTTAATAGATCCGGGTTCTAATAGGTTTTTTGTCAATATCGATTTAGTGCCTTATACTAATAATACATTGTCACCCCTAGATCAAGAGATAATAGTTCATACTCCCCTAGGTCAGAAATTGTTGAGAAAGATTGTGTGTAGATACTGCACTATGATTGTAAATGAAGTTGAGTTGGTGGTAGATTTAATTCCTTTGAGAATAGAGACATTGATGCAATACTGGGAATAGATTGGTTATCGAGACATCGAGCAATAGTAGATTGCTTTGCCAAGTAAGTTGTATTTAGAAAACCAAGGGGATCAGAGATAGTCTTTGCATGTGAGCAGAATATTTTATCTAGTAGCATAATTTGTGCTATGAAAGCTCAGAAATTAATAAGGAAAAGGTACCAAGGGTATTTGGCACATGTTATAGATAAGACTACCTCTGAGTACTCAATTGACCAAGTTCCAGTGGTGAAAGAGTTCTCAAATGTATTTTCAGATGAGTTACCAAGTATGCCACCACAAAGAGAATTCGATTTTAGTATTGACTTGGTTCTTGATACTATGCCAATCTCGATACCGTCTTATCGGATGGCACTAACTGAACTTAAGGAATTGAAGGTGGAACTTTAAGATTTGCTTCATAAAGGTTTTATTCGACCTAGCATGTCACCCTGGGGTTCACTAGTGTTGCTTGTTAAGAAGAAAGATGGGACTCTATGACTGTGTATAGACTATCGACAGTTGAATTGAGTCACCATCCAGAATAAATACCTACTGCCAGAATCGATGATTTATTTGATAAATTGTAAGGAGTGAGTGTATTCTTGAAGATTGATTTAAGATCAGGGTATTATCAGCTATGGATTGAGGAGAGCGATGTAACCAAGACAGCCTTCTGAACGAGCTATGGTCATTATGAGTTCCTTGTAATGCCGTTTGGATTAACTATTACCCCTACTACATTCATGGACCTCATGAATCGAGTATTCTATCCTTACCTTGATAAGTTTATGATTGTCTTCATTGATAACATATTGGTTTACTCAAGGACCAAGAAGGAACATGCTCAGGATCTGTGGATCATAGTACAAACACTGAGAGAAAGAAGGTTGTATGCCAAGTTTTTAAAATATGAGTTTTGGCTCTAAGAAGTGGTATTCTTGGACATGTAGTCTTAAGATAAAGAATCTTTGTTGATCCCTGCAAGGTTGGAGCCATTATACAGTGGGAGAGGCCTAGGAACGTTACTGAAATCAGAAGTTTCTTGAGATTAGCAGCTTATTATAGGAAGTTTGTTGAAAACTTTTCTTTGATAGCTACTCTATTGACATGTTTAACTAGAAAAGATATTAAGTTCGAATGGAATGAGAAATATGACCAGAGTTTTTAGAAATTAAAGAGTCGTCTCACCTCAGCTCCGGTGTTAATACTACCTATTCCTAGAGAGGGATATGTAGTATTCAGTGATGCCTCCAGATAAGGGCTAGGTTGTGTTTTGATACAAAATAGGAAGGTAGTTGCTTATGCTTCAAGATAGCTCAAAAAGCATGAGGAGAATTATCCGACTCATAATCTAGAATTGACAGCAATTGTTTTTGTCCTAAAGATTTGGAGACATTACTTATACGGAGAGAGGTGTCAAATTTTCATCGATCACCAGAGTTTAAAGTATTTGCTCACACAGAGAGAACTGAACCTAAGACAGAGGAGATGACTCAAACTAATCAATGACTATGATTTGGTGATTGACTATCATCCAGGGAAGGCCAATGTAATGGCAGACACTTTAAGCAGGAAGTTTTCAGTAATAGTGGTATATGTTCAATTAGCATACCTTTCATTATTACTAGAATTGAAAAACATGCGAGTGACATTAGAGTGTGGTCAAGATGGCTCGATGCTAGCCAATTTTACTATAAGACCGACACTAAGAGAACAGATAAAAGAAAAGCAGATGTAGGATCCAGAGTTAGTAAAAGTCTGCTAGAGAATTATGAATGGTAAGGCTAGAGAATTCTATATTTCTCAGGATAAAATTCTATGTGTACCCTCAGATGATGAACTGAAAAATGCTATTTTGGAAGAAGCTCACTGTTCGACCTTTATAATGCATCCTGGTAGCATGAAAATGTATAAAACCATTAGAGAAAATTATCGATAGTCTGGAATGAAGAAGGATATAGTAAAATTCATTGCCAGGTATATAATATGTTAATAGGTTAAGGTTGAACATCAAAAGCCAGTACGAACATTTCAGCCACTATCCATACCAGAGTGGAAATAGGAACACATTACCATGGCTTTCGTGGTAGGACTGCCACGTACTTAAGCTGGATATGATACAATATGGGTAATCGTAAACAGGTTAACTAAGTCTGTGCACTTCTTGTCCATCAGAACTAAGTATCCAACTGAGAAGTTAGCAAAGTTGTATATGACAGAGATTGTCA
This sequence comes from Trichilia minutiflora, assembly GCA_035590515.1. Classification (NCBI taxonomy): domain Eukaryota; kingdom Viridiplantae; phylum Streptophyta; class Magnoliopsida; order Sapindales; family Meliaceae; genus Trichilia; species Trichilia minutiflora. Next base: position 8,894 of record JAVXUL010095281.1, on the reverse strand, counting down.
GGTTGCATGGTGTACCTATGATAATAATGTTAGATCGAGATTCTCAATTTACATATCAATTCTGGCCTAGTCTTCAGAGAGCCATGGTTACAAGATTAAACTTCAGCTCAGCATTTCACCCTCAAACAGATGGACAATCAGAAAGAACCATCCAGATACTGGAAGATATACTGAGAGGGTGTGTATTAAAGTATCAAGGGAGTTAGAATCTGTATCTACCACTGGCTGAGTTCGTCTATAATAATAGTTACCAGTCTAGTATAGGAATGGCACCATATGAGGCTCTTTATGGAAGAAGGTGTAGAACTCCTTTATGTTGGGATGAAGTAGGCGAAAGGAAATTAAATAATATTGAGTTAATTTAAGCCACCATTGAGAAGGTGAGGATTATCCGAGAGAGAATGAAGGTAGCTCAAGATAAATAGAAATTATACTAGGATAACAGATGAAGGAATTTGGAGTTTGATGTGGGCGAGTAGGTATTTTTGAAGGTATCGCCTTGGAAGAGGGTGATTAGATTCCGAAATCGGGGAAAGCTCCACCCGAGGCTCATTGGACTTTTAGAATCATTAAGAGAATTGATCCAGTAGCGTACAAGTTAGAGCTACCGCTAGATATACAGAGGATTCATAATGTTTTTCATATGTCCATGTTGAAGAAGTACGTTCTGGACCCCTCCCATATTATCAGATTACCTCCTTTTGATTTAAGAGAAGATTTAAAATGTGAGGTGCAACCAGTGGCTATCCTTGATCACCAAGAGCAGATGCTGAGGAGTAAAACTATCTCTATAATAAAGGTTTTATAGAGAAGCGATACTATTAAAGAGATAACATGGGAACCCGAGCTTCAGATACAACGTTAGTATCCTCATCTTTTCTAATACTAAGGTATGTTGAATATTGAGAACAAAATTCTTTTAAAGGGGGTAGATTTGTGAGCCCCGTGCCTAGATCCCAAGGGCATATCGATAATTTTACACTTTTACTGTACATATAATTGTGCTTACATTGTACATAGTTGACACATCATCACAATCGTATATTTATTTTGGGGATTGGAGTTGGTTAATATAGAGTTTTGAATTCGTAAACACAGGGATCTCAACGTAATTAAATGTTAGTTTTATTTTGAGTGGGACCCCAATGATATTTTTTAAATTTGAGGAGGACTCAAATGAAATTTTTTATTTTTGATGGGTTCGATCGATCGAATAGGGTGATTCATTTGACCAATATTTTGATGACTCCCTGAAAAATATACGGTATTTTATTTGTTTGAATGAATAGGGGATTCATTCGATCAAATAGGATTTTGTTCGACTAAATAAGGTGTTCGTTCAGTCGAAATGTCGATTTGTTCAGACGAAGTGAAAATCATTCGACCAACAAAATGGTAGTCACCTGTTTCTTTTTGAGACGTCGAAGGACACGTTCGATCGAAGTGGGTAGTTTGTTTGAATGAACTTTGATTCTTTTGATCGAATCGATGTGAAATGACAACTTTGCCTCTTCTAGAAGCTTCTCCTTTATATTCATAAAGGGCAAAATAATAATTTTACGTAGATTTTTATAAAAAGGGGGCTAAGCCCCGTTTTTCTCCATTTCTTCTCTTTTATCTTCTTCTTCCCTCTCATGCCCGTTCTCCCCCCTTTCTTTCTAAGCTTTTCCCATATTTTGCCAAAATTTTGATTTCTCATCATCTGTCGATCACGTTCTCCATATCTAACTTCTCGGGAGCATCAATTTAATGGTAGAAGCACAAGAAATGAAAAGAGAACTTAGGTTTTCAGGAACAAAATTTGGGGTTTTTTAACTTTTGAACGAAACCAAGGCAAATTGATGATACCATGAGGTAACCAGCGTTGTTTTTAACCGATCTATGTTTTTTGTTTTGTAATGTGGTACGATTTTGTAATTTGGGTTTTACTGTTCATCCAAATGAATTCCATTATTTTTGTCTATTATATTTTGGTTTTTAAGTGTTAATTAGTTTGTAGTGAAGTCGGGTAACTTGCTAGGAAGTTAAAAATATAAATTCGAGAAAATTTGATGGTCATGAACATTAGCTGAGTTACTGTTCTAACACACGTATGGGATCCGCTCATCAATCTCGTAGAAACGAGTCAAAATACGTTAGTTTACCCTAAATGTGAGTTCGCGATAATAATATATGGATAATTGGGCGAATAACGAGGATTTTAGTCATTTACGCATATAAATCGATTTTAAAAAACTCAAGTCAATATGCATTTCACGCATATGAGTTTCATTCGAGCTTTAAAAATGTATATTGATATATTTTGATGCATGTACTTAGGTGATGGTATGCGAACAAAGAATCCACATGATGTGCCTAAGAACAAGGGGAATTAGGAAGTGTATACTCTCCTTAAATTGTGAGTGGACTATTTTTGTTTTGTTATTCTATATAAAACTCATTTTGGTTTTGATTATAATGACGTGCAAGTATTTTATAAGTGGTTATGCATATTACTTCTGTTTATGTGAAAATGTGTATATATGTATATATTTTTATAAGATTTTGAAATAAGATACGATTTATATGATGGATTGGATTTGTTTGATATATATACATATTTTACATGAATAATGGCCAGGGGCCAAATTATGATATGTTTATGCCTTGATGATGACTATGTGGATTTTGATATGCATATTTGTGATGTCGGTCATAAGGGTTGGCATACTATTGGTGATGATGACCATAAGGACCTATATATTCATAGTAGCTATTGGTGATAGTCTAGGATCGGCCTGAAGAGAGAGATCACCTAGTTGAGTGAAGACCTCACAGATGGGGGAGATGTATAGTATATATCATTATTATCATTAGTGGTGAATTGATCACCTATGAGTCTCGTCGGATTAGCATCGATATCACACGTGACTAATTTGAGACAAATCAATGGTAGGTTTGTTTTTATATAACTAAACCATGTATGTTTTATTCTCTGTATTCAAAAGATGAATTTTTATAAATTGTATGTTTTATCTCCCATATAAAAGCCACTGATGGTCTCGGGATTCCCAGTGCCAGTGTAATCACCGGGAAAGGGAGCTAGCCCAATGATTTATATATATATATTCTTTGAATGTTTTCAAACTAAAAGAGATATTTTTCAACAAGATGTTTTGCGAAGTATTCGACTTATATTTTCTATTTTAGATAGAATATTATTTATTTATTTATATTCTTAGTTCACTCATGGAGTATACGTCCGTATACTTACTCCCCTCACTCTTTAATTTTAGGGTATTCAAGAGGATTTGCGTATTGGTTTGATAATGGTTGCTCCAAGTGCTGAGAGTATCAGGTATATGATAGATCGACTTACATTGCATGGTTCATAGTACACTAGAATTGTTTCATTTCGATTAATTTTTATTGTTAGGATAATTTAACTTTTCGAGTGTTGCAAACAAATTTATAAACCCGTTTGTACCAATTTCTATTTTTGTTTAATGGATTACTTATCTTAAGTGTTTTAGTGAATGATGGATGAAATGATTTCTATATCTTAAATGTTTTATTTACTAGTTTTAAAACAGGTTCTGTGAAGGCCTTACAGGCTCTCAGGGTATATTCCGGGTGATTGAATACCTTTTGAAAGTTTGTGGCGGTTGTCATGTGTGGGACTCATGGGTTGGGGTGTGACAAAATGGCTTTAGTGTAAGTAGAAAATTGTTAGTGTATGCTTTGAAATCATTCATGTTATCGATTTTAAAGCTAATTATCTTATATAAACTTTTATTTTATTGATGAAAAATATGTTCTTTATTTACATATGTTTGCTGCTTCCTTTATTTTCATATAATTGAATAAAGAATATATGTAAATTATCTGAATAAATTTATTTAACTATTAAATAAAATTATCAAAGTCGTTTCCTACGTACGTGGTGTGGATTGGGCAACTATATCATATATTAGGCATACTTGTTGTCGCCTAATTGTATCATATGATGATATATGTAGGTAGACAATGTAGGTATTATTATAAAAGTACTAGTGTGGATTTATAGTTTATAAACTATTTATCGAATATGATCAAATATTGATAAATCATATGGTATGAATGTAGTTAATGATTTATCGGTAGATTGCAATAGTATACGATGTAATCCTTTAACTTGAGATGTTTGAAATTGGATTTTGTATAGATGGGTATATTTCATATAGTGTATAAGTGCAAGGCTTGTCAAACCTTTTACAAGAAGCTAGTTTGGGTATACTTTGTTCATATAGGTGTTTAGTTAATAGTCAAGATGGGATCCGTTGGCTCTACATATAGGATTGAGAGTTTTCATTGACTTTGTCCAAATCGAGTTCCTAATCGAATGTCAATAAGATGTTCGGAATATAAGTTTTTAGCCAAAGCAACTAATACATATGATTGACGATTCGTATTGATATTAAGATAGGGTGTTGACATTCTATAAACTCTTACTCGAGTAGGATATGAAAACGGAAGGATATTACCTATATGTTACGTGTAATCAATGAAAGGTTTAATGATGATATTTCTTCATCGTGACTTAGGAACTATGGTGCATTACTAGATACTAACCATGGTCATTGAGTATCGAAACATTCGAGACCAAAATTATTCAAGCTGAATTATTCGGAATTAGCTCACGGTTAAGTCACGATGAATCTTTATGGTCCACCATAAATCTCTAAGCACTTTTTAATAGGAAGAAAAGATAAAATATTATCGAGAGAGGGCTAGTACCCTCATGATATATAAATATGTATGAGTGTTACATATTTTTAATATTCTTTAAAGTGTTAAAGAACTGATATAATAATATCTTTATGTAATTTACCTTAAATTACATATCAAATTTGATAATAGAGATTATCAAATATGTTAAAATATAATTTTAAGGTCAAACGGTAAAAACTAAATTAAATTATTTAATGTAGTGTGAAATTACTGTTTTATCTCTATGTGATACATATATGTAATTTATAATAAATTACATATTAAAATTTGATAATTGTGATTATTAAACATATTAAAATGTGATTTTAATGTAAAATAATTAAATCTAAATTAAAATTTTTAATTTTGATTGAAATTATCATTTTACCCTTATATATACTTTAACTAAAGGCATTATGTTAATTGTATCATATTTATGGATTTTTAAAAATTTATTATATTAATTAATTTATTAATTAATATGCTTTTTTATCTAATTTATTTAATTGTAAATGATTTAGATAATAATATATATGTGTTAATGGTTAATTTGATAACATTTGATAAATGATGATTTGTCCAAGTTTTCATTTATTTGTTAAGTGTCCATTAGGCCAAATTGACATGATCTCATTCTACAAATATACATATAGATGTATCACATAATTGTCTAATTAAATATTATATTTATGTGATAAATATGTAATTATTTAATTGAAAAAGAAATGAAAAATATAAATATCCATTTGTTTTCTTATTTTCATTAAGAAAAAAAATGAAAATGGGCTTCCTCATTCTCCAAAATTTTGGCCACCATTGGAAGAGTTTAAGGATAGTGCAAAGGAAGCAATTTCATGGTTTTGAAGCTAATCTTCATCAAATAACAAAGCTTAGGTGGTAGGCTTACTAAGCCCTAAACTAATTCTATAGATAGCCATTGAAAGCATAGGTTTTTAGCTATAGTTGCTTGTGTTAAAAACTTACATTAAATCATGATTAGGTCATAGAAACCTTCACTAACATATAAAAATATTAAATTAACATATAACCTTTATGAATATTAAATTATTATTCGAAAACCTTGGCCTATTTGTTGACAGTCATTGGGTTAGCTATTTTTTTCGATGATTATTCTGACCAAGAACAATATTAAGACCATCAGTGAACTCATATTATACAAAACATTACATATTTAGAAATAAATAATATGCATGTTCTTTTTTGTTAAAAATATTGTCTATTATTGACGTTAACCACAAATAGTTACATCATATACTACATAATAGAATCATCATCAATCTTAAAATGGTCAACTAGTGCACAACTTACCTAGGAGGTCACTGTCTCGGTCTGTGCTAGACTATTATACTTAGGTATAGTAATCATATATATATATATACACACATACACATTATCCATATCATCATATAAACTTCATCATATAAATCCAAGTCAGCAAGTATTCATAAAACATTTATATGAAAACTAATCATTTTGTATCAAATATAAATAAAATAGGTTAATCTCATTAAATCAAATCACATTGGTCACTTGAACCTTATACAATATTAACTACATCATAGGTCATACCCTTGTTTATAAAAATGAGATATAAAACAAATGACTATTTTATTAAAACATTTCAACCATTTACTTTATATAAACATTTTATAAGAAATGAAAACATATAAAAGTTCTCTCACACGTAGGAAGGTATGTACTCCCTATTGTCTCTCATGTCTTGAGAGTTTCTCTCTCGAGTTATCAATGCTTATTTTAGATATATTGATAATCTCATAATTTTTTATACTTCAAATAAAATTAATACAGTCTATATATAAAATGATCATGACAAATAACATGAATTTACTAAGCTGACACCTAACCATTAAGGTTTTATTTATTTATGGCCATTTATCCGATTTTCAACAATAAAATCCAATGGCTAACCTTATTACGACACTCAAAATCAATATATTCTAATTCAATCTTTCAAATCATATTCTAATCCATTGGAACTATTTATGAACAATAAATTCTAGGTATTATATTTCATTAAACTCCAAATCTATGCTTGAAATGGGTTACAGATCTTACCTATAACTTGATTATAGCTTAAGAAAGCTAAGATTTCTATTATTTGCAAAAAACCCCAATTTCACAAAATTCGAGCTTTCCTCTATGCTCATTTCTTACTTAAATCAAACAATACGAGTTAAAAAGGGTTAGGAATATTGATCGAGTGTTATTTTGAGTGAGAAATCTATAATAAATTAGGAGATTTTACAAGAGACAAGGAAGGTACTGTTGGAGATTTTAGAGAGAGAAAAGGAGAGCAATTTTCAAGAAGAAAGAGAAAGAAGAGGATAAAGGAGAAAATGACCCATTCTTATTCTTGGTTCCTATTTAGAGAACCTTGAATATTTATAACATTGTCTTTGAAGGATTGAAGGAAGGAAGGTTTTACAAGGGTTAAAATAGACAAATCATAGGTAAGATATTTTGTGATTTGCATCAAATCCAAACGAATTATATACCCTATAAGTCAATCATGATGTAATCAGTAATTATAAATTCTGTAAAAACTCTTGTAAATCTTTTGATTAATAAAATTAATATTATTCATTATACTCTCTTTTATCATTTTAATGTATGTTGGATTTATATATTATAATAAAGTCCATGAAATGTATGCAATATACATTGTTACAATGGGTTCATATTTATAAGACTATATATTGATAGTATCATTTCTAAATGTTCCTAGTTATAGAACTATAAAGTGGGACTTTTATAGTATTGGATAGACTAGTATACACTATCCTTACTCTATGTGATAGAGGATAATCGATCTCATAGATTACTTGTGTGGAGACACTAAATAAAGTGTATAGGTGCTCATTAGTTAAGTATGAGTTCACTGAACAAGCTCACTCGATTTGTCTACATGCTAATTACACTTAATCATCAATTGAACATTTATTGTATCAGTAGTGTAAGTGATCTTTAGACTTTGCAATATCATGGATATCTTGTAAATGAACTGCTACACTTTGATCCTACTTAGACAAGTTTGTATTAAGGCTTGTGATAGGTAGTTATTGGGTATGGTGAGATATTTATGGAGATATATGAATATTCGAGAAAGGATCCATCAACCTTAGTATTTGAGGTAGAATGTTCTATGTGAATACTTTAGATTTGACTTGGTAAATCCTTGGTTAAGGTAATATATTGTGTGCGATTGAGAAGTGTATTCTCAATAAAGATACACAATAGAGTCATTATCTATTATTTATTATATATAGCATCATATTTAAAAAGGATATTAGTATACTCTAATTCGATCGAAACATTGTGTGACGAAAGGATTGAATTACATTATAACTGATAGGATAGGTTCATTATTAAAGCTTTGTACTTTATTGTAATTTAGAAGCTATATTACATGGTTAGGTGTCAATATTGGTCTGTAGACATATTTGATTAATCTTATTGAAAATTAATTAAATAAAATAGATTAAAGAGTTTAATTTATTTATATGATCTAATGTCGACTTTACGGTGAACTTACTGAGTCTTGCTCATTGTTGACTAACTTTTCCCTCTTTATTTATACATCATTTTAATATATATTTGATATATATAAATATAAATTATGTTAGAATTATTTGATTAGTTAATCTCAACTTAATATAATAAGAATGATGTATGTTAACATTTTCATCCTAGCAAATTAAATGTTAACAAGTGATAATATATTGACTTTATATAATAAAACACTTGTATGTTTAATATGGATTAGATGTATATTAAATTGATCACACATTTGGCTAAGTAATCTTTCATAAAATATATTTAATTAGTTATTAATTAAATCATGAAAAATATAAAAAGGGAGCAATTATTTTATTTTTTATTTTTAAGAAAATTGAAAGGAAACAAAAGAGAGCATTTTCTCCCTAGTTGCTACAATACCCTATTGACCTATGTGTTTTTGATGATGAGCAAATTATTTTGTTGATAAATAAATGATTTGTTTGATTAATTTATTTAAAATGTTTTGCATTTGTTTGATTGATTATAATACTTTGATTGTGCTTTATGAAGCTTAATTTATGTTTATATATTGAGCATATATTGCATTTGATGTTTTTGGTTGAGAA